>AP025044.1:1374141-1525072 GCA_036186865.1 Eustoma russellianum
CCCCCCCCCCAACCAAACTAGAGAGAGAGAGAGAGAAAGAGAGAGAGAGAGAAAGAGAGAGAGAGAGAGAGGAGTAAAAATCTTACCTTGCTTTTTCTCAGTTGAAGAATCCTGAAAATGAGCTCAAACTAATATTCGCTTCTACTAGGCCGAGATTCCGCCAGGCTTACCCGGATTGACCTTCCATTAAGGTCCTGCATTGGGTATTCAGAAGAAGTCATTAAAAGAAAAAGGAAGAATTAATCCATTTAGGACGATATTTTGTCATGCATTAAAGATTAAGAAACGTTCAGAGCATGTGACATAGCCCTTATGCTAACATGCTAAACTAGGAGACAACAGTAAACATAATAACCCAACATTCAAAACTAGACTTTTCCTTCATAGATTACATTCTTAAATTTTCAACTTGAATATTTACATCACGAATTTTCATCTTTATATTAAGAAGCTACTAAAGCTCAGCAAAATTGATAGGAAAAGGACTCTACAAGTGCCAACCATTTACAATGAGGTTTAATAGACAACTAGATTCCTATACGAAATGCTATGAGCACATCAATGATTTACATCTCTTTACTTCTCTTACGTTTCCTCTTTTGAAGTACTTAGCATGGAATGACTGGTTAAAACATGAAATCTCTCTGAAGTACATTCTGAATGTTTAGGATATGTATGATGCTTTTTGTCCAATAACACGACAAACAGCTAAGTTCTTCCATGCATTCAGAAATCAAAATGCAACAACAGTATACAAGATAAAAACACAAGAAAGTAAGATGCACCTTGTACCTACAACAGTGAATTAAACAAAAAGTTAGCACAAAAAACCACTTACAACACCATTCAATAATTCAATGGCATTGTTGACCTCATCCGCAGAACTATAAGTTACAAATCCAAATCCACGTGATCGGCCACTGTCTCTATCATAGACCACCTTTGCATCCACCACTGTACCATGCTCACTAAACAAGGTTTGAAGTGCCAGATTGTCAACACCCCAAGCTAGGTTTCCAACATAGAGTCTGTTAGAGTTATCGAGACTTGCTCCTCTGGCTCCCCTAAAAGAAAAGTTCTCCCTACGGGGAGGAGCTGGTCCAGCATTAACCCGCAATGGTCTCCCCTCGAGTTCCTGCCAGCAGTCACATCTTCTCTTAGATGTTTTACATACTATTCTTTTCCATATCAATAACCTACTACAGATAAACTACAAGCACAACAAAAGAAAAGGTGCAAAGGGCAGTTGCTTCCCCTCCCCCCACCAACACCCCAAAAAAAAGTCATCCCTCTTACAAGGGAACAAGAGACTCAATGCACAAAGCTTTCATTTTGTAAAAGAGGCTATTATGAGACCATTGAGCTAACATTTCCTTGGCCAAGCCAAAAGAATATCAAGTGTCAGTGAAAGTGCAAATAGCTAAGCATATCTGAACTATTGTAAATAACCTAAATGCCTGAGCGTCTCAACCATTTAAATTCCCAAGTAAGCCTTAGAGGCACCCTTATTCGCATGTAAGCTACCAAATAGCACCACTAACCGAAGCCTTACAAGAGAGCAAGATTTCAAAACCTCAAAATTAAATAAAGAATGAATAGTAGAGGCATTACATATCCATCAAATTGCTGAGCAGCAGCTTTAACTTCCTCCACCGTGGACATGGTCACGAAGCCAAACCCTCTGCTTCTTCCAGTAAGCTTATCATATATAACCTGCCAATATTCGTAACTCAACAGTCAAAATCTAGTTACAGAAAAAAAAATGAAACCCCCAAAAGAAAAAACAGGGTTCCCGCTTCCAGATAAGGCAAACCATGTAAAGCTATAAACATAAAACCCAAAGAACATATCTTTCGGAAAAGATCAAACTTACAAGTTACATGCTAAAATTCAATCGACAACATTAAAACTGATCCATCAAAATAACATATATCCGCAAAAACAATAGAAAGTCCGCTACTTTGCCCACTTGCTACGAAAGTTCAATTGAAAGTAAAGAAAATCAAGAAGTAATAAGATTCAAGAATTCACCTCAACCATTTCAACATTTCCAACCCGTTCAAACAATCCAGCAAGGGTAGCACTGTCAACACTGAAAGGCAAGTTTCCAACGAACAGTTTAAGGTCTTCAGAGAAGCTAGGCTGAGATTCCTCCTCATGTAAAGCACCCACTTGGTCAAATTCAGAAGAAAGCGCAACATTCCTAAAGAACCTCGAGGAATACGAGGAACCCGTGTTCTCAATAAACCGATGAAGAGAAGAAAAGGTCGATAAGGAGGGTTTTAGGGAAGAAGCACAAGAGAAAGAGAGTGAAGAAAAGGCGGCGTAATTGGGTTTGGATGGGAAAAGGGTTTGAGGAGAAAGGGTGAGGAAATGAAGAGATGTTGCGGAGGAAGCCATTGGAGGATAAGGTTTTAGGAGAGAGAGAGAGAATTAGAAGAAATCCCCCTTCGAAGATTGAAGGAAAGTTTGAAGGGGTTCAGAAATATGAATGGATGTTGAGATATTTGTATCGTGTATGTATAAAGGGCATAATCGACAATCAAGGGTGCAGATATTGCTGCCCTAATAAAATGTTTTATTCTTGTTATTTCTTGAAATAGCCCTAATAAAATGTTAACCATGTAAAAATGAAAAATGTAAATGTGCTTTTGTAGTTTCTGTAAATATTAAAAAATTTTGAATGTAACGCCGATGCGTAATTCAATTGTCAAACATAGAGTATAAAAACTTGAAAAATAACTTATTACTGAGATTGGCTGTGTAATTCTCTAGAATTATTTTCAAATTTGTTAAGTTGATAACTAATAGTTGGCGGTGACGATTAAGGGTTTGTAAGTGTAATTTTTATTCAATGTAGGATAAGGTTAAGGGTTTGTAAATATAATTTTTATTCAATGTAAGATAAGACTGTGTACATCAGATCATAAAGTGATCTGATTACTTTTTGAATCGGAGAAATCTAATACACCGAGTCCTAAATGTAATTCTGAAAAAAAGCCAAACAGCAACAGGTTTTTCTTCGACTCCGGAGCAGCTTTCACGACATGTAATTTTGTATTTCTGTATGTTTCAGCCGTTTTTATTCAGGACATATAATTAGTATGTTTTGTTTGTATTTCTATATGTCTTGATTACTTTTTGTATTTTTGTTTATTATTCTGTATGTTTTTCTTTCAAAAAATCCAACACGTGTTTAACCCTATTTCTCAATATTCTTTTGCTTGTTTCCTATTTTATATGTTTCTTTCAAATGTTTTAAAACATAAAAACAGTAGAAAGAAAAATATAATGAAACAATCAAACATTAAAAAAAGGCTAAATGGAAACTCCTAATTCAGGATCCAACCCTTCGACAATCGCATAACATCTGTGGGGTGATTTAGCTCGCATGGCATATAAATGTTAATTTTTTTTTTTTGTTACAAGATATAATACATACATGATATCACATGACGAAAATAAAATAAAGACATATATGCGTGAACAAATCCTTATGCTAAACGCATGCTTATATCAGCCAAAATCTTTGATCAAAGATTTAGGACAGAATTCGACCATCTCAAAATATCTAAAATCGTTAATATTGGTAGAAATATTAACGGTGAGAAATTGCACTAGATGATGTAATGAATGGGGGCAAGAAATATAAATGCCAAATGGAGACCCATTCGCCATTAGACACCCTTACGCTAGAGAGGAATATTTCTGCACTCTGGCTGCTTAAGACTGCTCTACATTCGCCAAAATTGTAGTTCATATTGGATGGATAATTCATAAAGAGGTAGTGGAAAAGCTCTGGAACATCAAGAACTTCATCAAAATGTTGTCCAAAGCCGACTTTGTCTTTACATAACCAATAATTTCACCGCGTTTCTAGCCAAAAAATTGGTTGTACTAAAAGGACATGACAACTTGTGTTGCAGACCTTACAGGACACACTATAGCAGGGGTGAGAAACAGAACCAACATACCTATCCTTGTAAAGAGCAGTTACGGGCTCCTCTGTGTATTCATTTTGAATCTACGTCACTAGCTAATTCAGTTGAATGTCTAAACAATCCAGAACTAGACTGTACTGGGAGGATGCTGTTTAGAGGTCTAGTTATTGGTCTAGCATTTCTTAAATGCGGAGCAGGGGCACGTATACAATGACCTTGCCGAGCAGAAGTCCTAGCAAGATGGATACTTGGAATCAAGAGTCGACCTGGTTGATTTGTTGTCATGACCGGGAGGTGTGCTGGTCCAGATGAGGTCTTTGATGGCGCAGCTCTAGCTAAAGAACGGTCCTGTGCAGCACTGACCGTAGTAGCCAGAATTTCTGCTGCTGGCATCCTTTCCTGAGACACTAAATTTTCAGGCATAGGAAGAACGTCACTGGGCTTCACGGTGTTTGGTTCAGCTGTTGCAGCATCCTTTTCGGCACTGTCATCAACCGCTAATGAATAGCTGTCTCCTTGTCTGATATATGCCGATACCAAGTCTGCAACGAACATATGTCAGCATCAGCAGGTCCCAAGTTTTGAGGAAATGACAGTTTAGACAGAGATGACTGTTGCAAATTATTGTTTAAAAAGAAAGAAAAAGAAGCTATTACAACGTTAAACACATAATCTTACCAGCGGTAAACTAAGCAAGAAATCTACATATCTTTTATAACATTAAAGAGTAAGCAGATAGTATAAGTCGGTGGCACTCTTCAGAAAAGTATGACTGCCTTCCAGAAAGGTTCCTAAGCTAACACGCATACCTCCTTGCTGACCTGACCATGTTGCAGAGGCGTAGCCCTGCTTCCCTGACATAGCTTCAGCTAGTGACTTGTGCTTGTGCACCGAGTTGTGACAATCCCCAAGACACGTTATCTTTTTAGCCAATGCCGATTCAGTCTTTTTAAACAATACATTGTACTTCTTATGTACCTCCTCCAACTCTTTTTTGTACTCAGCTTCAATCTGAAGTTTCTAGAAATTGGTAATAGAAAAAATGTAACTAAATCACAACTGCTGGCACAATTACAAATTTAAAGGAAAAGCAACAAGGATGATAGTGAAAGATAGTGAACTTAGTGAAGAACCTGAAATTCATGAAATTTTATAGCCTTCTCTTTAGCTTCGTTAATCTTCAGCATCTGTGCTTCAAGCGAGGCAGAGCTAGCTGACTGAGATGCTCCTCCAGAGGCTTGGGTACCTTGATCAGAGGCCAATATGAAAATCCTATTGTTATTCTGCTCAATCCCACCGTCTATAGGAGAGCCCAAATCAGCAGAAAGAGGTATCTGTAACAAGTGTTAGCAGTTAAGTCACAACTAACATCAAATTTTGAAATAGGTTTTGATAAAGAAAAAAAGTCAGGAGCACTATGCCAATAAGCCATACCCAGCAAGGGGGAAAAAAACCATCTCGACAAATTTTCCAGGAAAAAGAATAATTTAATTGACAAATGAAAGGAAGGCACATCCTCCAGCTTAGTTAGCATACATGTATTGAGAAAGCTTAGAATATAGTTGGCCTGCTTTCAGAGTCGTAGCATCATCTCACTCCTTTCAAGTGTGCATTTCTTTTCTTCTTTTTTCCCCTTAAGCAACAATACCCTTGGGAAAACATGGACCCTGATGCTGGGAGTGATTGCATTTGGTGTAAAATTATTACCCGAAAATACGAAGACATTTTATCCCACCTCAAGATTTTAGAACATGAACAAAAATAATTTTTTCATACCTTCATCATCTAATCATTATTAATTGGCAGGTCTTGAGTTTCTACCTATCCTAATATTTTTTTTTAAAAAAAAAAACTATTCTTTACTTGTGTTAGAAGCCTACAAAACTTACTAGTGCATGAACTTTTCAAAATAAGCCTTTTGCACAAATATGTGATGCATCTAAAGCACAAACTTCTTAACGTAAGTGAATAGTTTCTGTTGGAAAACTATTCGATACCTCAGATGTCAGTGAGCCACTTGCTGCAGGTGAACGATTGACTGGTCCTGGATTATTGACAGATTGCATCCCCATCATAGAAGAAGAAACTGCTTGGTGGGCATCGCCACCATTACCTTCCATCGTCTTCCTCTTTTTCTTTCTCTGTCTATCTGGGTTGTCATTGAGTAAAGTATGCACAGATCTGTATCTTTTTGTGGCTGAATTCTGAGGTATCACTGCAGCAAGGAAAGTCTTTTGTCATATATTCAGAAAATTGAAGTCCTTTGTTTCTCAGTGATAATCAACTTAAGAGGGGGGGGGGGGGGGGGGGGGGGGAACATGTGCATGCACACTAAAACAAACAACTAGCCCTTATACTGATATCTTTAACCAAAGATTCTGGACTTACTTTGTCTGACCGGTATAAGTTTTAACATGTGGTTTTCAGTGCCACTAACAACTTTACTTCTGTTTGGACCTTTTCTCTCACTTCCCTTGGCCAAGCCCTCGATACATTGAACTTTTCTTTTGCTTCTCTGTGGTTGATTAGACATGTACTTCCATCTAGGCTGCCTCCATTCCAAAAGATTTTTCCAAAATACATCTGGTGGTTCAGCATCCATCAAATGTCTAATAATAGAGAAGTTGTCCTTGGAATCTGCTATCAATTCTCCACTTAAAGGAAATCCACAAAAATAAGAGCACCCATCCTGCTGTACTTCTAATACGTGACTGGAATAGTCTTTCCCAGTAACACAGATAGCGTCATGTTTTCTGCTGCTGCATGGCAGCAAGAGGGACAGCTCCTGGCATAAATCTTCGACATTCTTATCCCCAAGACAGTTGTTCGAATCCAAAGAAGTAACATCATGTTCAACGGAAGCATCAAACTTGCTGAACAGAAGGGACGCCCCCCATGTCAGAAGCTTATGACAAATAGCCTTCTTGATACTCTTTACATTGCTGCCAACAGTCATCCCTTCCTTTGCTAAAATTAGTACCTTCTCTTCCACAGTACATGAAGAATATAACCGGAAGACCTTCAGCTGCTCAAACTGTGAATCAATAGTCACTTTCTGAATGGCTCTTAAATCATTTAGAGGATCCCAATCACTGTTATATAAAATGACAGTGTCAACAGACACAACTTTAGTGCTTGGAAGACAAGCTCTAGCTTCAATTAGACAAACGAATGTCCCATTCTCTTTACAATTGAACCGATTGATAGCAGCTTTCTTCGTGGCACGTGACATATTGCCATCAATTCGTACATAAGAATCTCCACCAAACTTTTGATGGATAAAATCATCCAGAACATCCCCTATAGATATCATTTCAGGACCACCTGTTGACTGCCATGAGAAAACATTTTGAACCCTATTATACATGACTTACAGGTAAAATCCCGCAAGATACATTGACTAACAAAGACTAATCTCAACAGAAATGAAAGTAGACAAAATGGTTCCACTATCACAATAATTTGCGGCAAGTTCTGATCTAAGAACACTTCACAAAACTTTCCAACTAGCTGAAAATTTATCGTCAAATAGATAGAGAGAAATTGAAAGTTGAAACTATGATCAAGTAAAAACAACCTGGAAATAAATGAGCACCCTTAGCCCTCGACCTTCCATTTCAGAAAGAAACTTATTCAGAAATTGCAATTTTGCACTTGATTGTATCTCCACATCAAAGTGATTAGCTTCAGGTACACCTTTTAACACCAAATTTCGCAGAGACCAATCCGTAAGGAAAGGGTGATCACAAGTCTGCAGTGAAATTAATAGTTTCATCGCTCAGAAATAGGTTTCCTATAAAAAACAACAGCAGAGACTGGATCTAAGAAGGAAAGTGACAAGCCTTCAAACTGAAGGGAAAACCTTTACCCGTGTCCGAAGCTAACAGATAAGCACACAAGGTTGTTAAACTCCAAACCTTTTTGATAGATACAAGTAGCTCATGTAGGGAACCAGTTGAATCGGTCCTCAAAGACGAGCAAAGCAGATGCGCCTTCGAAAATAAGGAAGCACAGTACAGCTCAATTTGCACATCCGTAAGCATGACTGGAACCCAGAACTCTGCAAACTGGACTGGATCGCGCTTGCATTGATATGCAAAGAAATGTACTATTCTTTTCTTCAGTTTGTCTAAAATGGGATCAACCTCAGGAATGTCTTCTGTAACACCACTATATTCCGGATCAAGCAGAGAAAGAGCACGGTCATAATTAAAGCTCCAGTCCTGATTTTTTTGAGAACGAACAGGAGGCCGGGAGGGGGGCGGGTGGAATATCAGTTTGATATTTTGGTCATATGAACTCAATACAAATTAGAAATGCAGACTGATAAATGAGTCCTGCATACCTTGATTTCATTACTTGCGAGAAGCAGCCTCATGTTGGTCGAAAGCATTTTGACCAGCTCAAAACGTGCCGACATTGACGGGCATTGGCACTCATCTATAAGAATCACTTCCCATTTAACAGGTTTAAAATATTCAAGATCCTGCAAAGTCACTAGAGACAATTACCATGGTTTTTGTCATTAAGCCCATTACTTACATGCTCTCATGGAATTAGGGTCCTGAGTGGACATCAAAAAACCCTTCCAATTTGTAAATGACGGGATCATCCCGGACTAGACCGACACATTCAACCAGATAAATCATAAAGAGGTTACACTTCTTAAAGTGAAGATTCTTAAATTGCCCTGGTAATCATAAAAAAATTGGCATCGTGCAGTTGTGAGATGAAAAAGGTCCAAAAAGTAGTACCTCATCAAAAGCCATGTGATGTGCCAAAAGAATCTGAAACATGATGCTACCGCCTTCATCGAAGAGTTCCAAGTTCCTGATACATCTCCTCACATCTCTACTTCCCTTATACACAATAACATTTGCATGTGATGCCCATTGCATAAATTCATCCTCCCACAATGGAATAGCAGTGGAAGTAGTAACAATCAGAAAAGGTCCTCTTCTTTCTTTAAGCAATGACAAAAGAAATAAAACCGCCTTGATAACTCGTTCCTGCACGTTCCTAGATTTTGTCAATGAATTGCAAGCACAATGGAATGCTGAATTTCAAGCTAAGGATATACTTGAAAAAGTAGCCAAAATAATACATCAAAAGTGAATAATACGTCAAAAGTGAATGACACTGAAAGGCAAGAAAGAGTTTTAGGTGTCGATGGGCAAAATACACTCCTGCGAGAGGAAAAGGATACCAATTCGTTTAGTAAGATGAGCAGATAAAGCAAACACATATGACTATGTCTGTTCAAGTACACGTGCTTCGGCAAGCATTGTAACATCTAAAAAGGTAATTATAACACCTTGTCCTGTGTCATGGACAATAAATATTTGGCTTGCACAACAGAATACCTGAAGTTTTTGGAAATATATTTCTTTATTTGCTTCTCCATTTTTCCTTTTTACAGGGACATGTGGAACTTTTATTTGGACCGATATATTAGAAAAAACCTTCAGGGTTGATCTATTCGTGTCTGAGTTCAATACCAGTGGATTTACTAAAATAATGCAATGCACAGCAATGCATCACCTAACATGGGATTTAAAATACTAAGACGAAGGGGCACAGAAATTTTCCCTTTAGATGGTCTCAACATGTTAAATTAGTTGGGAGAGACACAAGCATTAGTCCATCTCATCAAGTATGCTTTCACTAATTTTTCATGTGGAATCCCTCTTCAGGCATTTGGACCCAAAAAAAAAAACTGTTTCCTCCTAATATTTCTGGCCCTGACTTAACTATTCAAACAACTAAGAAAAAATACAATACATTTACGTTGAAAGTAGTCATACAATTATAATTGGTCTCACTGCGGTGCAAGTGTTGGGAGGGACAAAGGCAAATGTGTAACTCTTATTATAATATCCTTTTACCAATTTCTGATGTGGAACCTTTAGAATTGAGAACATGAACATCAAATGTGTTCTCTCCTTGACAGTTTTGTCTTCAGAGGTAACTACTTCCAGAGTTCAAATAATGGATTGTTGCATTTCATCTCACAAAATTCATAAGAATAATTCTACTATTCTTGGGGGGTGGTAGCTGAAGCACTTAATAAAGACGCAATCCTTGCTCTAGTTTGAAGATCAAATGACGTTTAATAGAAGATAATACTTAACATGTTTTTAGACAAGTCCCCCCCCCCCCCCTTTTTTTTTTTTACCCTTTCTTGTTTTTAGGTGGGGACAACCTTATAAAGAAATGAGGTAGTCAAAATGTCGGATAAAATGCATATTTTACAGGCTTAAGAAACCTCAAGACAAGCTAACCAAAAAGAGAGAGATGCTAATATATTTTCCTCACTGACCCACTTTTGAAAGATGTAGCCTTGTAGGGTGTGTCACCAATCATGCTTCCACCAAAAACAGTCTGAAACATTTTGTCATACATGAGTGATATGCCTGTCCTCATACCAAATAGGGGGAGGAAAAAAAGGCCCAACTTATGAACGTTGAGAAAACAAGGAATTGCAACAAATCAAGAGTCTGCTCTTTTGCCTGCAGTTAGCTACCTTATAGTTGGGAAAGCTAAAAAGAACACTTCCTGCAGCAATCAAAGATGGAATTGAAGTAATATTCTTCCAACTCCGCTTCAACTCTCTAGTAATCATATCCTCTAGGGATCTTAACTAAATGATGCAGCATGGAAATGATGAGTTTAAAGTGATTTACAACTCAAACCAGTCCCAGTCAATTTAGGCAGGTCCAAAAGCTATTTCCTTTCAGGACATTTTCCCTCCCAAAAGCATGCACGTCCGAATTTTGAGTGCCATTAACTAGGATCCAGGAACATGTGGGAATTACGCGGATTACTAATCCTGCAGTATGTACCCCCACTTCTGCATTCACTTTATTACATAGTAGCATGTGAAAAGTAGCAGAAATCTACAGAAGAGGAAAATCTTTACCAAGAAGCAGAATGACTTAGCTCCTGCGTTACATGTTACTCTCTCTCTCTCTCTCTCTCTCTCTCTCTCTCTCTCACAAATACACACACTATGTTTTTTTTTCTATCTCCCTCCCTCACCATAATTCTTTCTGTAGTGTAAGATTTCATTGATGTAACAAAAGACAAAAGCTAAATGCATTTGGTCCAGAGATCATGAAATTATTCACTATATAAAGCAAATTTGGTGAAGCAAAGACTTTACTCTCGTGTCTTCATCCACGTACAAATGTTTAGCACTAACTTTTCCCTCTCTCTATTGTCCATTTCAACATTTTTCAAAAGGAAAGTAAGAAACAAAACAATTCATGCCCGAGTTTAGGCAAGGTAGGTTTATATTTCTGCCCAACTCAGCAAGTATGTACCTGCTCATCAATGACAATAGCATTCTGATGCATTTTCCAGCACTCATAAAGCTTATTCACATGAACTGCATGGTCAGGACATCCACTAGGAAGGTCTTCGAGTGGAGCACATGATGTTCTCCTTCCCTAAAGCGACGGAAAGTTGATTTTGTCAAGTTTCAAGTAAACATTTTTTAAAAACTTATTATAACCAGAAAATAAAGTAAGAAGGACGATTTACATATATTATCAAGATAAACAGTACCCGCTAACACGTTTCCTCTTTTACTTTCCAAGTTGTTGCATCTTATATGCACAGATGGGGACAATCTGAGCTCTTTGGATCCTATTACAAGGATGATACTACTGGATGGATTTCTAGTATTAATATATTTGCTACCCAAAAGCACAAGGGGCTCTAAAAATTCTTTAAAAAAGTAAAAGAAAGCAAGTAGTTCACTGCTAGAAATGAACGTCAACAGCCTCGGTGGCAAAAGATAAGGTTAACTGCCACTCTCCAAAATAACTACTAGGAGATCGTGGTTACGTGCCAGAGAGCATCCAAGTAGATCCATTTGAATTTGTTTAAAGTACTGATAAATTTAAGAGTGCGGATGTGAAACGTTCACAATGTAAAAGATTCAAGCAGGAGCAACAAAATAAGAAATCACGTTTATAGGTTCAGTTTTTAACTGTCCAAACTTCTGCCAATGGTCTCGCTAAATTTGCTTTGATTTCTTTAATTATTCCCTTATAAAGAAACCTGTTTATCTTGTTATGTATCTGCTCTAAAGAGATTTGCATCTAAAAAATCAATGCCTGATGATATGCAAAAGGTAGCAGAAGTTCAGTCATTCTCAAGTAATAAATGGAAGCACCTTATCTATCTCAAGATGATCTGGCTCTTCCTTTTCCTTCCGATGACGGTCTTCAAAATCATGAATGAGCTTCAGCGAATTAGGAGTTCTGAGAAATGGGGCATTTTCCAACTCCCACGAAGCATGGTTGTATTCAAGACCTTTCCATTTTACAAGCCACTCAAACTGGCAACCATCCAGTTTCGAAAGACTCGTGTTGCTTTTGTTGGGCAATAACCTCTTTGCTAAAACTCGTTGTGGAATACTCCAATCCTTTTTCCAGCAACCTTTCTGAGAGAGAGAGAGAGAGAGAGAGAGAGAGAGAGAGAGAGAGAGAGGCATTAGATTCAAGCCTGCTAAAATGCCTGTGACCGATCAAAGCTCTAATCACCTGGTTCCTTTTTCTGAATCTTGCAAAAACTGATGGTGCCTGAAGCAATAGATCTTTCTCCGAAATCCATCTGTTGTGCACATGGGCTAGGCCTTTGTACTTGACCAAGTAGTACTGCTGTTTTTCCTTTGCTGTCAAAAGCGTAACAAGTTAAGTATACTCTGGAGACATCTCATGAAGCAATTCACATAGCTTGATTGTGTAAAATTTATAGGATGGCAATAAGACCTGCAATGTGATATAGGTCTCAACGTTGTATGGTAAATTATGCGGATAAACAAAGAATGCGAGTGGCGGAAATGAAAAGTTATGATGGATATGCGGACACACAAGGATGGATAAAATAAGAATTGAACATATCTAGGCAAAAGTTGGGTGACTCCTATAGAGGAGAGGATAAGGAAGTCATGATTGAAAAAGATATATGGTTAAAAAGGTACAGAGATGTTCAAAGACGTCTTACAGATGCTCATGTAGGCTTTGCGAGACTTAAAATGAGATGCATGTTAAACGCACGAGAGGGAGACAAATGAAAACATGCAAAGAGAGACAATACGAAACGATTGCCTTATATGACAACTTGAGAGAGAGAATATCAATATTGATAGAACACCATGGAGACGGACGATTCAGCCGGTCTGACATAGCTGATATAAGACGGAAGTGAGAATTCTAAATCGTAAAGACAAGGAGGTCCCGGTTGAGATGGTATAAGAATTTGAAGAGGCGTATTATAAGTGCATGTATTATGACAAGGAAATGGTTAAGGATAAAACACTAGGATGAAAAAATTACAAATACAACTCAAAGCATGGTAGAAATGAATGGTGGAAACGAAAGGCTTAAGTGTTGTCGTATGTACCATCATCGTCTGACATCCCCTTAGCATCTAAAACAGACTCTACGCCCTCAGAAACACTGTAGACATCAATCTCAACCTTCTTTTCGACACAGCAAGCACAATGCCAGACTCCTAGCTGATCAACAATAAAAGGTGGATTCACACAAGAGAAATGGTAACTTTTGCTGCATCCTTTCCCAGCACAATATCTGAAAGTTATGTCGAATTAGAAAAAGCAGGATACTTTGGGAGGGACAAATTTGCAATTTATATCATATTGTAAACAGTAATATGCTAGAGAATTATAACCGTCTTAGATACCGTGCAAATTCAAGCTCATCCTTCGCCTTTCAATTGCAGAAAAAGGGAAGGAGATAAGCCCATAAGTCTGAACTAAGACATGAAGAAAATTGCTTAGTAAATATCTTCCTTGTTGAGTCGCAGTGGGAAAAAAGTTAAGGTACATATCATTTCCTTCTATAACCATTGCTAAGTCTATATATCCATAAACACATTTATGTCCTTGTATAACCATTGCTAAGGCTATATATGCATAAACTACTTGTTTCCCTTCAAGGTTAAGCTTCTTTATATAATTTCTTCCTCCTTAAAGCTTAAGCTTTTGAATGAGATGGTAGTGTAACATGGTACTAGAGCAAGCGGTCATGAGTTCAAATCTTGCTGCTGCCACTTTTTGAAACTAATACTACTAATATTGTCTAACTGCTACTGTCTGCTACAACTGTTGCAGATAAAAAAGGTCCCTAGAAAAACTTCGTTTACCTTGTTATGCTTTTGAAAAAGATTACCAACAAATATTTCTTGTAGAAAACTTGTATCCTTTCTAACCATGTTACTTCTCTTGTTAAGCTTTTGAAAAACATTACCAGCAAAGGTTTCTGATATAAAAAGTTAAATATTTCCAACCACGTGGAGAGCACTCATTTAGCTTTTAAAATATAGCTACAGCTCATACAACATACTAGCCAGTAAAATGGAATTGGCACAGCCACGAAGCAGATAAAACTTCCCAAAATGTCAGTTGTACGAGAATTGCAAAATTTGAAAATTTGAAAATTTACGTGTTTACACCTGATGTTCTAAGCGCAAGCCAAATTTAAAGGCATAAATATTGCTGATGATAATATCGAGAAATAGATGGCATTCAAGCTCTTAACAACACAAAGAACGTAAAATGATAAGCCCCAATCCCACTAATTTGAAGTCATTAAGTTGACATTCAGATACTCACAAGAGCTTTCCTCCCTGGCAACAAACCACACATTTCAGCTGTTCACACTCAATTTTCTTATCAAGTCGAATTTCAGTGAGATGCGAATCATGATCTCTGTCACTTGCGGAATTCAATGTTGGCGCATCCAGGTTTTGGTTCTCATTCTACAGACAGCAAAAATCGGAGAAGGTTAGAGCTGAAACCAACTAAACTATTTTTGAAGTAAATGTGAGGTAAGACTTTTCAGAAATACAATCTGAACTTTTCAGAACACAAAGATGCAGGAATCAACTGCTTTCAGTTTTCAATTGAACCATAATTTGAAAAAGCAGTTGCATATGGAAATGCAAAAAGATTCTATCCAATGAACATGCAATATACATATCGACAAACTGCTAGCTGAAAGACGGAGCACTTCATTTTCTTTATTTTAAAAGGATTTTGCACTACCAAGGCTCTTTGTAACATGCTTTCAAGCATCTAAGAGACAATATAACATAAGTAAAATTAATTTTACACAGCTAAGTAACTTTCAAAATTTCCTAAAAGGATACTACACACAAGGTTAATTTTCTACTCAACATGGAACCTCCAGATTAGACCAAAAATGTGCTAATACACCTTCAGAATTGACTAAATACATATGATGCCAGTACTAAGCTTCTACTCAACGCCGCCCCAAGCTTTTAAAAATTAGAGGTACCACTGATGCACATAAAAAATACTTTTTTGTAGAGACTCCCAACAGTTTTTGAGAATTGAACATCCATATAGAGATGAAAAGAACAGTCAAGTGACTTTAAAATGAAAATAGGAAGTTCATACAATGCATTCCCCTCACGCACAATGATCATTGATAATAAAAATTATGAAAGTAGGAAGGCCATGCTATGCATTCCGCAAAGGCAAACTACATAAAGTGCAACGCCCATTAATAATAAAAGCTTAAGATTGTAGAGAGAATTAGAAATTATAAATTTGGAGACTTAAAACGCCACCTCACCTGTGGAATTTACCACAGATGCAACAGTAGACACATTATAGACTTAACATGTCACATGTTGCGTGGGCTTACCACACTTGCAACAGTAGACAATAGAAGAAACAGTTACATTTACAGACTTAACACGTTTCCTGTGAGCTTATAACACAATCAACAGTAGACAGCAGATAACTACTTTTCGACCGTAGATAGTAGTAGCACATAATAGACAATAACAGTAGCTCAGAAAGTGAGGGCAGCAGGTTTAAAATGAGGACCTCTGGCTCTAATACCACATCAAATTACCATCTTATCTAAAACTTGTAGAGATAAATGTGATTTATTTGTTTATAGACTTAACAACAACAACAACAACATTATTATAATTATATTATTATTATTATTATTGTGGTTGTTGTTGTTGTTAGATAAAGAAAAACTTCTGAAAATTTTGACTAGAGAAGCACAAAGCAACAAAATATTTAGCATTAAACAGTTTATAACTGGGACTTCGCAATGAACTTTTTCGCATAATAATAAATATAGTACGAACCGTTTGCGAAGGCACAAAACAAGAAGATAACTAGAATAGATTGAAATACTTAAAGAATAAAGCTTATCACTGCTTTCGGGAAAAAACAAACATGACAAATGATTGATATCGGCAAGTATAAGCTACTTTGGATAAGAAATTGCCGCACTGAAGATGGAAAACAGTTAAAGCCTCTTGTATCTCCACTTCTAAGATGACAATACAGTTGGTACAGAGTTAGTGTGTACTTACAAGAACTTCAGTTGTACTAGTTACATCTTGGATTTTTGTTATGTCACATGGCAGAGTCTCTAATTCGTTATTCCTGCAAAGACCAGAGCACGTTGCTTTAACTGCATTACGGCAAACAGTAATAAATGGACTGGCAACTACTGACTAATGGATCTACAAAATCTGTGTTATGATGGAAAAAAAAAAGAATAAGAACAATAACAATAGAGGCAACAGAAAAGGCTTAATAAATAAAACAACATTCTTCATGATGGTCATCATTTGCCTTTTTGTACAGTAAAACAACCAAATTAGAGAAGATAATAAACGAATATGAACTTAAAAGAAATACAAACACAAAATATATAGGTCTGACATTACTAGATATCATTTTACGGGCTCCATCTTCGGTGACATTTAATACTCATACCAATACTTATGTATAATGGCTTCTTCATTCTCTTTCCAATGTGGGGAGGGGTGTCACAACCATCCCTCTTAAATGGGTCAAGTCATTGTTGAGTCCACCCAGGATCCTCTACTGAACCCATAGATCAGTCTAGTAAAAAAGGAGTGTTATACTCCATGCCTTAAAAGGGTGTGAATCATTGATGACCACCTACGATCCTCCTACCAAAACCTTAGACTAGAAGGGGGATTTATACTCCATTCCCTTTAAATGGGGCCAGCATCCTTGTTGACCACCTAGGATCTCCCCGTCAAACCCTTAGATCCATATGATAATTGTATGTGGTACTATTATGTAAGTCTCCAAATTTGGGTCTGGGGCTTGGGGCACTAGTATGAGCATAGGTGTCAACTTTTTGGATTTCGTCCTTTCTTGACCAAAAATAGGTAATCTAAGTTGATATTTAGTAATTGGTCCCATACTTCTACACCATGATTTGCTTTACTCTCTTTTTAATGTGGGACAGAGTGTTACACTTGGCTACTGTTTGAAGACTGCCCTACTATCCTAACAATTGAAATCTTTTATGTGGCAATGATATGTGGTGTTCACATACCATACTTTGTTTTACTCTAAGACTGCCCTATTACCCTAACAATTGGAATCTTTTGTGTCAATGATATATGGTGCTCACATACCATGCTTTGTTTTATTCTCTTTTTAATATGGGGGGCATATTTCCAAAAACCTTCTACTACCCTAACAATGAACATCTTTCATGTGGCAATGGTTTGTGGTGCTCACATATAAACCAAGAGAAGGAAATCATGAGGTTGATGCACTTGCCAATTTGGGACACAATATCAACCAAGAAGAAATGATTCTACAGTTGCCTCTCTAGCAAATCTCCATGATTCTAGGAGATGAATTAAGAGGACTTAGCATATCTCCATGATTATAGAAGATGAATTTTGAGGAATGTTGAGCAAATCTCCATGATCCTACTAATGTCATCGTCGAAAATAAAAAAGGTGAACAGATAAGTGTGACAACTTAATTAACAAAAACTACCCAAACAACGTCCCTCCAAAACCTTTAAATCATAAATATATCTCTGACCATTATTGCAGCTGAAAAGGAAAAAATTACCCGTACAAAAGAGTGTAAATTAAGGGATTGAAATGAATGTTGTGTTTAAACCTTAATGGTTTAGTCAAAATGTGTTTTGGCACACTGAGTTAGACGTGTACATATGTACCTATATGTATGGACATAATTTTATTGCATATTTTTGTACTCTGTCCTTTTTTCGCTTTTTTCGTGTGTTAAATGTAAACTTTGTTTTTGCTTTTTTTAAAGTAAAAGTCAACAGTTAATTTTGATACTCTTTCAAACCTACCAAGTCTCACTGTTCCCTCCATATTTGAAACGAGTTCTCCAAAAATACATATTTTTGTACTCTGTCCTATTTTCGCTTTTTTCGTGTGTGTTAAATGTAAACTTTGTTTTTGCTTTTTTTAAAGTAAAAGTCAACAGTTAATTTTGATACTCTTTCAAACCTACCAAGTCTCACTGTTCCCTCCATATTTGAAATGAGTTCTCCAAAAATATCTATCAGGAGGATATCCGTCAAATAATCCCCAAAAAGACAAGCAAGCAACTATATGGTTCCCCCCCCCCCCCCCCCCCTTCTTTATACTACTGTAGAAGGTTCAAAATATCAGAATCTCTCGACTGCATGTTCAAATTGCAAAACATCAACAAGATATATCAACCTTCCAAGACTATGCATAAATTCAGCCAGAAAAGCCCAGAGGAAATTACCAGCCTGCCTTGCAAGGTAAATCAAAACTTTCAGTGTTTGCTTCATCAGAATTCTTGGTAGTATCGGTTGGACTACCAGAGTCCGCAATTAGCCCCTTATTTGTCTCTTCAAGTAGATGATCTGACAAGTGCAGCTAAAGTTTAATATCTAATCAAATATGGATCTAACACGTAGTTTGCTGTATAAAAATGATGATATGCTACCTTAAGCAAATTGAGATGAGTTCGTATTTTCATGAAATTGTCATGGAACGATCAGAAGACAGGCGACAGTGCAAACAGTTATGAAGCAAAATAGGGGAGAGAGTGACATAAAGGGACAAAAAAAAATTATAGCCCCAATTTCCTACTGCAGACGCTATACCTGGTGTTTTGGGTCTCTTTGCTTGCAACCGCAAAAGCTCTTTGTATCGATGGCCATTTAGTCCACTCCCTTTAATTTCAAGCCGATTCTTCAAAACCATCTTCTAGTAAGTGTCAAAAGTCTGCATCTATAGATATGTGTAAGCATATAAGAACGAGTGTTCATATATCCATGTGATTCTTTTATATGTATATGCATGTATGTGAATATATCTCTCTGAACACACCCCACACACAACATACATACAAACAGAAACAAACTTACACCCACATTGAACATACACACAAACAAACAAACATATACACACATACACAAACACATACACAAAAATACAGGAAGTACACAAACATATAAACATAAACATAAAAAAAAGGAAAAACCGTCCTGTCTTTGCCACTAATTGCACCGCCTAAGCCCAATAGAAAGCAGCGGTATCACACCATGACAGCCTGCACCCTTTTCTTTTTCTCCTTTTCATTTTTGTACTCACTCCTATACAGTTAAACAACCTCCTTAAACAAAAATGAAAAAGATAACACTTAAAAATACGCACATACATACACAAAACAATATGCAAAAATACAAACATGCATACCAAAAAAAACGAAAAACACTACTGCCTCTGCCACTAATACAGACAACAGAGGCATCACAAAATCAGACCATGAAACCTTATCTTTTTCACTTTTTCAGTATTTTTTACCCACCGCTAAACAGTTTAAACAAACTCCTCAAACAAAATGAAATAGGTATCACCACATCCCAAACTACCCCTAAAATCCTACCGGCATTTCCAGATGGTTTCACCAGTAAAAAAACTCCGCCCAAAAAATCACTCTCAAGCATGCATCACCTTGGAGGCTGTTCGGAGAATTCAGAAGAAATCCTTGAAGGCGCTTGTCTTGGTGCGAGAATGATAAAAACAAAATCCGAGGGTTTTGGGTTTGCTACTGCATTGGGGATATCGACTATATGTGCGCCTGCTAGCAGTGTCAGTGTATACTGTCTTCTGAGGCATGTACCAGACTCACAATGGACACGCCAAAACTTGCAGTGCGCTGTGTCATACGTGTCAATTATGAATTTGTTGACGTTGCAATCTATGTAATTTATTATCTACTATGATCCTATCAGTTAAAAAATATATTTTTTTTTGAAGGAACTGTCAATTATGTTCAATGCAGGCGGATGAAATCTGACCTCGTATGAAGAAAAATATAAGATCTCTAATCACGCGGTGCCACATGTATAAAAGGACCTATTGTTTACTTTTTTTCTCTTTTTTAGAAAAAGATTCTTTTGTACACGTGTCATCGCGTGATTGTAAGTCTCATATTTTACGCAATGTTGGACGGCCTCCTCTGCCTTTTTATTTTATTTTATTTTATTTTATTTTACCTATTACTCTGTCTATTACTCGATACACTTTTGAACTAAAGTATCACATGGTGTACATGGTATTATATTATTTACTCTAGAATAATTACATTGTATTATATTTTTTATTATAGTGTTCTATTTCCAACAGAGTTAAAGATACACTCTTCTTTGATTTTGGAATATAGTGGAATAAAGCAAAACCGCTCACAAACTTTTCTGTCTTGCTGTATTTCGAAGTATCAATCAATCGGCACAACTTAACTCAATTTTTATTATAGGTTATTCAGAAACAACATATGTGTTTCCAGCACATGAGTAAGGTTGCGTACATCTGACCTTTCTTTACCCTGCAATATGCAGAAGTCTCTAATGTAATGTAGTAATGTTGTTGTTTTTGTGTATATTATTTATTATAGAATCAATAAGAAATAGAAATTGATATGTAAAACGTAAAGAGGCTATATCAAGTTGTTCAGGTGATTGTGTAGAATACAGTACCCATTCCTTCATGTTTATTTCAAAGTTATAAAATAACTGTTATTTTTAAATTCTTTAAAAATTTGTTAGTACCACTAACGTGAAGGAAAGAAAAATATTTACATGTATTTCATGTAAGTAACATATTTTGATGTACATGAATTGATAAAATAATAGATGCCAGTGGATAAAATAAAGGATATTTATCTGTTTGTACTCATAGTTCTCTTACGATATTGGTTGTTTTACACTTTAAACTCCCCCAAAATATACAGTTTAATCTCTGGTCGCTATTTTCACTATTTTTTCTGATATATACACATTAAAATATTTTTCACGCGCCTAAAAAACTATTTCTTGTGTATAAAGAAATTTATGATTATATATATGCTATTTATTAATTACATTCTTTTCCAGCATGTATTTTATTTTTTTGTTACTCCCTACCACATTAAATTTTTAAGTAACAAAATGTTTAAAATTTTTATGGCCTGAGATAGCATACGTAAAGGAAATGGGGTTTTGTATGCATTGCTTGATTCAAACACTCCGTTAGATGAATGCATAGTTGAAATATGGATAATTATGCATAAATTAATAGTTCAAATAAAAACGACGTAAATTTATTTATTTTTTTAAAAAAGGCAATCGGCTTTCATTGCCTTCAAACATGACATATAAGTTTATGTTTTTTTTTTTTTTGGTTTTAAATATGGATTACATGAGTCATGAGAACTCATAAACCTAAACGTCATGTAGCCTTATTGGTTGTGGCATTAAGTGTTGAATAAATTAAAACCTTAAGAACTAAAAAAAAAGCGCCTTAAAGCCATTATACGTTATAACTGACTAAGTTTTCAAACAAATCAAAGATAACAAATGAAACACCTACTCTAATACCAAAAAAAAAAAAAAAAAAAAAAACATTGTTACGCCCGATAGCATAATCCAATTGGTATTCGAGTTGAGATTTGATTCAAAAGATCAAGAATTCGATTCTAGAGCCAAACACAGTGTGGTGTTCCTCTGCTGCTAGGTCGAAACACTAGTTTGCAGGATAACACCTTGTGTGGGTCGATCTCACACAATCTAAAAAGCCACTGGGCTCCTGATTTGCATCCTTCATACATACTCCTTGATGTTGGAGAAGTCTTTGACGCTGGAAAAGTGAGAACCCAGCGATTTCAACTTTGCTCAAAAGAAGGAAAAAAAACATCGCTACCACGCCAATGGAATCTCAAGTGAACATGTAGCGGTCACATGTCATTACAATTTTTGTATCTTAAAAAAAAAAGGAATATTGCATCGAACATTAATGATAAGTCTAAACAGTTGTCGCCTAGCATTTCCGTGATCCTTGCACCAGCTTTGATAACCATATGTGCAGGTAAATCGATGATCCTGATGGTATAGTTATTAGTTACGTAAAACTCATTTTAGAAATGGTCAAACCGATAACTCAAGATTGGATTAGTTTGCATGCTAGCATAACCACTTGATATACGAATTGGATTGAAAAGCTCATGGAGTACTGTTTTAAAAATACGTTCACGTTGCATCATAAGAGGACTCGCTTCACGATCTATTGTGCGCAATTGTCAAATCTATGGTCCTGAAGATTTCTACCGTCTCATTTCTAAAAAAACATTGTAGATGATGTAATCAGGAGTTCAACAACCTACTAGGTTGGTGAGGTGTTATATAGGGAGCCTAAACAAGATGTCCACTGAAACTGGGCTTTTGACTAAATATCAGTGAAACACTCACATTATGCGTGTCTTTAGAATTGAACCCTATAACTCTTAGAGCAAATTCAATCTGAGTACCAAATGAACTATGTCTTGAGAGACTGCACGAATCTTGACCGACATATTGAGCCTGACCGGAATATTTATATATTTCAATAATCGTATTTGTCATTCCGATGGTTGTTAGCGTTGGTACCATGATAAAGTTATTCAGGATTGTTTTAACAACTTGCTTGCTATAAAAATAACAAAATTAAATAATAAACAAAGGCCAGTCGAGGGGGTCCAGTTTTGTGAGCAAAATAATCGTTGTCTCTGCCTAAGTTTGTTTAGAATTAATTAAAAATAAATTTATATTATAACGTAGGAGATAAAATACTTCACTAGTGTCCTGAATCATTAGTCCACTTGGTTGAAGAGCTTAAGCAATCAGAAAAGTAGTTAATATGATAATTGGGGACTCAAAAAAAATGATAGCTGGTGGCATAATAAAGAACATTGACAAAATTTAAAAAGTTATTTTCTTTAAAGGGTTGCCCCTAGGAGGTATCCCGGCATTAGCCAGACTAAATCCCCCTCGCCCTCGGGTCAGCACACGAAGTGGTAAAGGGCTGGCCAACTGGCACCTTCTATGCGCACAGAAGCGAGGGAGCGATTCTTGCATCAGGGGGAATCGAACCGTCGCCACTTGCTTAAAGGACGAGGTGCTGAACCACCACGCCAGCCACGCTGGTTTAAAAAAAAGTTATTTTCTGAGTTAATGAATCACAGTATTTTAAGTCAAAAAACAAATTTATAAAAGGGTCCAACTAGTAATAATCTTATTGGGCTTCACATTCAGCAATGTTTTGTTTGATGGTCGAAATTATTAGCATGGTAGAGATGTATAACACGTGAAGATTTCATCTCTTAATTGTGTTCATCTAATTTCTCTCGTAGTATAGAAAGTATTACACTAAGGTGGCGTTTGGTTGGGATATGGGAATGAGGGAATGGGTTTGGAGGAATCCAAACTCATTCCCGCTGTTTGTTTGGGGTAAATGGGGGAATGGATTTCATTTTGATATCCAACTATTTGGAAATGGATATCGTTTTTTGATATACTAGGCCCTCTTATCTATCAAAATGTGGGAATGGGGAGCCGCCGGTCAACGTCGGTCAACGACGCCGGCCGCCGCAGGCCCGCCGCCGCCGGCGACCACTACTCCGACCAGTCACTATTCCCATTCCTATTTTAATACCAAACAACTATCACTTTTAACCCCAAACTCATATCCTCAAAACTCATTCCCTATCATACCCATTCCGATTATCCTCCAAACTCATTCTCTATCATACCCATTCCGATTCTAATTCCGATTCCCAAGTGACAACCAAACGCCACCTAAGTGTGCAGTGCGTAGATCTTCACAGACTACACATTAGATTATGTGTTTTTATGAGTTGTTCTTTACATTAAGATAGGGGTTCAATGAAATAATTAGAGGTGGTCTCTTCCCTGTATAACACAATAGATATTGAAACTTGGACTTACATAAGGTGAGGTCTATATCCACTCAAAACCTTAAGGCAATGGGTGGTGGTACATCATCCTCATATAAGCCATGTATTTTTTCTCAAATTCGCTAATGTGGAATTCTCAACACCCGCCCTCACGTGACAACGTGGCTTGACATACACACGCGCCTTACAACCCGCCCTCAGTCACAAACCACAAGTCAGACATGAACAGGCAATGGGTGGTGGTACATCATCTTCATATAAGCCATGCATTTTTCTCAAATTAGCCAATGTGGGATTCTCAACACCCATGAACAGGCAATGGGTGGTGGTACATCATCCTCATATAAGCCATGCATTTTTCTCAAATTATGGGATTCTCAACACCCGCCCGCACGTGGCAACGTGGCTTGACATACACACGTGCCTTACGACCCGCCCTTAGCCTTACAACCTCAAATTAGCCAATGTGGGATTCTCAACACCCATGAACGGGCAATGGGTGGTGGTACATCATCCTCATATAAGCCATGCATTTTTTCTTAAATTAGCCAATGTGTGATTCTCAACATCCGCCCTCACGTGGCAATGTGGCTTGACATACACACGCGCCTTACGACCCGCCCTCAGCCTTACAACCCGTCCTCAATCACAAACTACAAATCAGGCATGAACATCTGGACTTAGGTGAGGGGAAACATTAAATGGCCAACCATCGGCCAGGCAAGGGGTGAGTCCACATTTTTAAATCTGCTCTGATACCATATTGAAACTTGGGCTTAGATGAGGTGAGGTCCATATCTACTCAAAACCTTAAAGCAATGGATAGTGATACATCATCCTTATATAAGCCATGCATTTTTTCTTAAATTAACTAATGTGGAATTCTCAACCGTAAATGCATTGGTAGCGGCACAATATTTATTCTTTTATTATTTCGAGTCGAAATTCAACGGTATGTGGACCTGTTGTTACATATAACAAGCAAATTATATACATATAACAACAACATTATCTCATTGCTTTAGAGACTCCCGTCTATGACGGGTATGAAAGGGTTTTATGTACGCAATCATAGTCATATATTAGAAACACACATAGGTTGTTTTCCGATGACCCATAATAAAAATTGTATCAATCTTTGTCGATCAACTACTACTTCACAATTGTGAATAAGAAGCACAACCAATTTAGTGAATCATTTTGTTTTAGTTTATTATATTACAATGACATTTACTCAATTTGAAATGTAAACGAACTTATATATAGATAACTTTCATTAAAACTTAAACGGTACATCCAAAGAAACGACGTCAACAGCATTACAAATATTGTGCCGCTACCAATGCATTTACAACTAAATAAAGACCGAGATAACAAATTTATTTACAAGCTCGGTATCAGACATCTATCGTTTATAACATATCATGTGATTTACCTTTAAGTTACGACAATATAATGATACATTTATATATAACTTAGATAAAGTTTTCTTATCAATTCTTGGAAAAAAATCAGGATTGTCCATAAAAATCAAATTATAATGCTATACCATTGTGTCGGTGCAATGCTCATTTATTGTTTGTACACAAAAAAGTTAATATTCTTTATCTCATAAAATGACTGTTAACATTTCAATTTTTTCCTACTAAAATATTGATCTAGTTTTCATAAATGGTAAGAGAATAGAAACTAAATAACTGACTTGTTTTCGTTACATGAATGGATTTATAAAACCAAAAAGTTTTTTTTAATGAAAAATTAGAAATTATAAGCATTAAAATAAAATTTCATCTAATTTTATTTTAAACTGGATACAAATTTGACATATACAATTTTTTTTTCACAAATAGAGTGGATGCACTGGATGGTAAGTCCAACTTGCAATCGTGTCTACCCAATATGTTAACAAACCAAGACGAACCGAATATTAGTTTTTTAAATTCAGATTCGTTTATCTAAACGAACTGTTTGGTTCGATTCGTTTATTATAACGAGCTTTAAAATTGGTTCAAGTTCAGTTCGATAACACTATAGTTGTTTAAACGAGCCGAACAGTTTAGCTCATTTTAGTAAACAAACCCAAATGAGTGTTCAAATTCGTCTCGTTTTAATAAAATTAACGAACGAACTCGAACAGTTCTCAAACTATTCGTTTCGTTTAACACTCCAACGAAGACATGAGCATTGGCAATGAGAAAGCTATAACCTGAAAAAGGGCAATCTCTTAACAAAAGATGAAAGTGTCGGTAACAGTAAAGAAAAAAATGTGCATTTTATAATAACAATAATACAATAAATAAATAAACAAATACGATAAGAATAACTGAATTAAAATCAGATGAAAAACCTCAACACCTACCCGATTTGGAAGAAATGGATCTTTATTGATATAATGTCAAAGTTACATCAACATACAAATGTTAACATCTCTATGAAACACAATTTTGATCTATACTATTGCCTAGATGACGTATATGTACAATAGCCAAAGAGATAAACCTTTCTTAGATTTCATTACACCTACCCGATTTGACTCACTCATAAATCTCACCTACCGCTTCTGTTCTCGGCCTCTAAATACAGATGTTCAAGTCATCTACAACTTAAAACACCAAATTTTGCACCAAATCACCTATTTGTGCAATAAACAGTAAAAAATACTCCAACCACAAACACCAAATAAGAATATTACCTCAAAGATTCTTCTATCATTCTATTTTTAATTTATGATTATAAATATTTTAACACAAATTTAACATTCATGTAAATTTAATGTAAGTATTCATTCCAGATTTTTATTATATAATTTTTATTATAACAAAATTAACGAAATTAAAATTTTTATAACAAAATTAACGAAATTCTTTTTTCTTATAACGAGATTAACAAAATTAAAATTATTATAACGAAATTAACGAAATTAAAATTAAATTAATACGATTAAAATAATGACAGTGATTTGGTGCAATGGATACTGTTGCACGTATTTGGTACAACACTATTCATTTTCACTAATTTGGTGACAGCTTTGGTACTTGGTTGGAGTGACATTTTGCATAAATAATTGTTTTGGTGCTCCTATTGGAGATGACTAAAGCTACACGGATAAACTATTTCCCTCGAGTCCGTTGTCTGGACAGCATTGCTTTTCTGCTCCTTGAAGTTCTTTGCGTTGAAGAAACCACCAATTTCTGGCAGAAAATGGAGTACGAAGGGATCCTGTTGGGCATGGGGAGTCCGCTCCTCGATATCTCTTCTGTCGTAGATCAAGAGTTTTTGGACAAGTAAGCTCATTTTTCGTTCGCTGTTTCAGTATATATATATTTTTTCATTTTTGTTTTTTCCTTTCGGATCCTTGCTATTCATTGTCGGTTGAATTTCTTTTTCGATATTGAGTTTAGACCCGTGCACGTTTTGTGTTTTTGCATTACATCCATGTAATCATTTTCTGTAGCAAGCTTTATGCTAGCTCACTCCTTTTTCTGTCATGAGATTATTTTTATTTACGGATTTTGGATCAGGATAAATAATCTATAGAAATCTTACTTTTTGTTAATTTTTGCGGCATGTATATGTGATTGAAGGCTTATCTACCTGTTGTGATAGTTTAGGATTCAGATCATTAGCATGTGAATCTGGGACGTTGATTATTTTCTTATTCATTATTGACATACATGATGGAACAATTTCAATTTGTTTTGCGTTGCAGATATGATGTTAAGCTGAACGATGCCATTCTGGCGGAGGAAAAGCATCTGCCTATGTGAGTAATGTTGACATCCTTACAGCTTGCTAGACTTGTTACCAGTTCCTTGACGTTCTAATGCTTCTCTCACATTGTAACTTGGTGGCTGGAGCGATTACATTTTTCAGTCTTGTCAAAAACTTCTGTCGATGATGAACGTCTTTTTGCAACCTGCTTTACTTTTACGTAGTTGGTGGCCTGTAGGAATGTAGCTTACTATGAAAGTATTAGAGATTATTTGGTCTTTAAGTCTCTATAGAAGGAAAAGAGTGTGTAAAGGTTAGAATTTTAGTTTTTTTTTTTGTATTAAAACTTACGAGTAAATTTCATATGATTTCATCTCAGGTATGAAGAGTTGGCGTCCAAGGAAAATGTTGAATATATTGCTGGAGGTAATTGCCCTTTAGAGTATTACTTTTCATGTTGGATATGTCATTTTTATATGTAGAGGGGAGATTTAGGTGTTTATTTTTAATTTTGGTGGAATTTAGGTGTTTATTTTGGTGGACTATTTTAGTGCACCAACTTATTGTAAAATTTATGTTACAGGTGCCACTCAAAATTCAATCAAGGTTGCTCAGGTATACATGTCTCGTGTGTCATTTAAATTTTGACCATTGACTATCCTGTTTCTAGTCTAAATTCCTTACATTTGACTTCAGTGGATGCTTCAAATTCCTGGTGCTACAAGCTATATTGGATGCATTGGTAAAGACAAGTTTGGGGAGAAAATGAAGAAGAATGCAGAGGAATCCGGTGTCAAGGTAACATTCTCTTTTGCATGATTTATCTTAGAGCATTTTGTTGGTATAGTTTCTTCTTTTCCTTTTTGTTAACTTCTGAGTGCACTAGCTAAAAAAAAAAATTAACTTCTGAGTGCACTGATGGAAATGTGTTCTATCTTGCTAAATTAATGTGTTAAAGACAGTGTATGTACCTTTTTTTTGAAGAGAAATGTAACTACTACTATGTATGGTCCTTCTGCTGCACAGGTTGAGACATTGCAGGATTAGAATTCACGTTCTTTGAATTGATTTTGTATAGGTTCATTACTATGAGGATGAAGCTGCTCCTACAGGCACTTGTGCTATTTGTGTCGTGCGCAGTGATAGGTCAGTTTAGGTGGTTTAAGACTCTCTTTTGCTATAATTATGTGCTTCTTTTATTGAAGCCTTTATGTTATTCGTGTTCATCTACTTCATCCTCTTATTGTATTTATTTCCCTTTACCTTGTAAACTTCTCTCAGAGCATGGTAAATGGCATATTATGGAGTTATTCTTTTACGTTGTCATTTATGAGCAGTCATATTATAAAATGTTATTGTTAAAAAACGTGCAGATCTCTTGTAGCAAATTTGTCAGCAGCAAATTGCTTTAAGTCAGAACACTTGAAGAGACCAGAGAACTGGGCGTTGGGTACGTTTGAGAACTTTCAGCCCCTTTGAATTATTGCATAGGATCTGGGTTTTCCTTCTGAGATTTGTACAGTGGAAAAGGCCAAGTACTTCTACGTTGCTGGATTCTTCCTCACTGTTTCGCCTGATTCCATATTGCTGGTTGCTGAGCATGCTGCTGAAAATAACAAGGTATAAACACTGTCAGAATTCTTTTGCTCAATCCTGAACTACAAAAAGGTTCTGAATATTATTGGAACTGCAGATCTTTATGATGAACCTTTCAGCTCCATTTATTTGCGAGTTTTTTAAGGATGCACAAGACAAAGTTCTTCCGTGAGTAATTGTTGTTCTTATGAGTACCTCATTCAATAGGAAAGTCCATCTCTGTAATCTACTATGTTTCTGTGCTCAGATACATGGACTACGTATTTGGAGCTGAAACGGAAGCAAGGATCTTCGCAAGGGTCCATGGATGGGAGGTATTTACTATATCAGAAGTTATTTCTCAACATGATTTAAGATGGTTCAACTAAACGTTGACCTGAAATGCTTACATTAACACAGACTGAAAATGTTGAGGAAATAGCTCTGAAGATTTCCGAATGGCCCTTGGCATCAGGAAAACAGAAAAGGATTACTGTCATTACTCAAGGTGATGACCTTGTCGTGATTGCAGAGGATGGAAAAGTTAAGTCATTTCCTATGATATTGTTGCCAGAAGAGAAGATTGTGGATAGAAATGGGATAGGTATATGTTTTTATCTCTTCCCCCCCCCCCCTCCCCCCCCCCCCCCTTTTTTTTTTTAGTGAATTGGTCTGGTGAAGTATTACGTGTTACTGACTGCTTAATCACTGTCAAGGTGAGAGTAAGAATGTGAAGGGAAGAAACACCATTCTTAGGATGTGTGCCTGTGTATGGGAGTAGTAGACATTTGCTCGTACCACTTCCATTTGTCATTGTTCTTTTTGTTAGGACATGAGGAAAAATATGTTTACAAAAACAAACCCGGGGGGGGGGGGGGTCTTTGAACTGAACATGGGGAGACGTTGGTAATGTTACTTAGAAGCTATGTCTTGTTCTGCATCTGTAAGATGTTTGTTATAAAATGCGAAAACTGTTGTCCACATGAACTTTTGGTGTATATGTAACCTAACACCTATATGATTTTGTAGGGGATGCTTTTGTTGGAGGGTTTTTGTCACAATTAGTTCAACACAAACCCGTAGAAGATTGTGTCAGAGCTGGGTGCTATGCAGCAAACGTCGTCATTCAGAGGTCTGGCTGCACCTACCCAGAGAAGCCTGATTTTAATTAGGGCTCGAAATTGAAAATTCCAACCCCCCCCCCCCCCCTTTTCCCCCTTTCAATATATGTACTTTGAGAAGTTTTCTTTTTCTGGTTCTCATTTTCCAAATTTTTTTCCCTCTAGTGGAAAATGGGGATTCTATCTTGGGCTTATTGAGACTCGTAGTATGTACGTATGTAAATTTGAATTTTTGGGGGTAAAACATGTAACTGAGTTCTGTAGTGATATCTGCAGCGTTATTTTAATAAAATTATCTTGTCTTATCATAGTCCACAATCATAGTGACTTTTTAAATCCCTAAATGCTTTTGTTCTCGTCTATGTGTCGTTGACTGTATTTGACTCCTTGTACACAGAGATTTAAACTTAAAGTGGGGTACAAATCATCACTAGTGTGTTTTTTTGGGAAGCAAATAGAATAATTACTGGTGTGTTTTGAAGTGTTGTTTAACATTGCAATGATGATGTCATAATTTAGTTGTTTGTCTATTAAATATCACATGGTGATTAATTGAGAAAGGTTGATCTTCATTTGTCCTACAAAGAACAGGTTCAGTACCAGTAACGTTTACGTACTTGACAAAATGGGGTGGCTCGTCTCATTTTGAGTTAGGACAAATGTGTTATTTTATTCAGTATGAATAGGTTGAATCATATTCAACTTGGTTAATCCGATAACTCATTTTCTGATATATCTATTTGATTTAATACAAATAAAAAGACGAAAGCATATAAAAGTTTTAAGTCCAATGACTTGTGCTCTATCTAAATTTATGCTACCCCCATTATGTAAGTATGGTTCCCAATATGGAGCTTTCATTTTGGTGATTTAAATTGTGGTGGTTGTTGTCGTTGATATTTTTTTTTTTTGGATTAAATGTTTAATTGGTATCTACGGTTTCAGCATTTCACGAATTATATATCGAAATAAGATATCCAATTCCAATAAATACTAAGGTTTTGAGCAACTGGTAACGTTTGGAGAAACTGATAAGGTTGCTGCTTTGTAACCTTAAGGTTATATGTTCGAGTTGCAAAAACAATCTCTTACATAACGTGTAGGACAAGACTGCATACATCAGATCGCGAAACGATCCGATCCTTCCTATCATTATGTGAAGATGTAGGAGCCTAGGCCACAATAAACACTTTTAGTTAGGTTTTGCTCTAGCGTCACTGGTGTTTCGTCCTGTAAACGAACCGAGCGGGTTGACGTGTTCGGCTCGTTCGAATCGAGCTCGGCTCGTGATCGGCTCTAGCAGGAGATAAGCGAAACCGAGTTTGAACTATGTTCGGTGTTCGATTATTAATCGAACGAGCTCGGCTCGTTTAAACTGTGTATTTAAGAAAAATAGCCTCTTGCCCTCTTCATTCTCTCTTTTCTGACCTCTTCATTCGCATCGCAGACTCGCAGGCTCGAGCCTGACAAACGAGTCGAACATCCTGTCCATATAATGAACGAACACCGAGTAGTTCGCGAACAGTCTCAGCTCGTTCGATACCTTAGTGGGCCGAGTATGAACTGTTAAATTATGTTCGTTTAAAAAGTAGAACAGACTCGGCTCATTCGACAACTCTGGCTAATCGTGTTCGAAACGGCCCAAACTCGACTCGTTCGGTTCGTTTACAAGCTTACTTGTGTTTCTATAATTTCATTATTTTAAGGGATAATTTCCTTTTGCCCCCTTATTGTTTGACATAATCTCCAATAACCACCTTAATGTTTAAAAATGCACCTTTACCTCCCCTGATGTTTGAAAAATACACCGTTACCCCCTTGATTTAATTAAAAAAATGTTTTTTAAATATATATAATATGAATTACCTATTTTACCCCTATCCTCTTCATCTTCTCCATCAATTTTTACTCACCAGCCGCTGCCCCTCTCCCCTACCCGCCTCCACCAGCCGCCGCCCACTCTCCGCCCTTCCACAACCTTCTCCAGCTTTCTCTTTCATTTCTTGCACAGCCTTCGCAGTTGAATCACTTATATTCAATAGGTATTGTAACCTTGAGACTTTATGAGGTGCAGCGTCACTCTTTGCATAGATGGCAAACAGATCAGCCAATTCATCAGGCAGTTCTCACGACAATGGTGTTGAAGGTACAGCCTTGTCACAGGCTAGCAAGTTATTAAGGGAAGACACCTAATGCTCTTAATGATCTTCTGAGCATAATGAGGAGGCAGACCTACTCGTTTCTGCAACTTGAAAATTATTCTAGCACTGTCAGCAAAGTGAGGCTCACCATAATCATCTAACAGAGTTTTTGGATTCCGACTTGCACCTCTTGTTCCGAGTATAGACCCTTACAATCTTAACACGGCAATTATCCCCCGCAGAAAGCGCATCGTTAAAATCTAGGTCTGGAATTTCCGACACATCATTTGCAAGAAAAAATGGAGCTGATATATGAGACTTATCCTCCATTGCGTATGATTTGAAACCAATAACTCGGCTTACCAGTGAACTAAGCGAAAACAAACTTCATAAACATACAAATTAGCAAGTGGATACAAGCATTCTCTCTTGTGTAAAACTGTTTCTCTGAGCAGAAAGATATACAGATCGCGGTGGCCGGAGGTGGGGAGCATGGCGGAGTGGGTGTGTTGCGGGAGGGGGACATGTTACTGCTAGGTTGATTAAAAGAGAGAAAATAAAAAAATGTAATATATGAGATGGATCAAAAGAGTAGATTCTTGCTCTTAATGATCTTCTTGCTATTCCTCTTCGCATTCATTCAGCATTCCTTTTCTTTAGCTGGTTGAAACGGGATGACGATGACCAGTGGAAAGGTGGAGAGGGGGCATTTTTGACCTTTCATTAAAATTTTTTAGTTTTCTATTTTAAAATGTCATTTTACCTTTTAGTCCAAACATGAGGGGAGGTAAAGGTGTATTTTTAAACATCAAGGAGGTTATTGGAGATTATGCCAAACACTAGGGGGACAAAAGGGAATTATCCCTTATTTTAACAATGTGGGGCTATCCAAACAAATCTTGTGTTCAACCGACAGTAGGTTTATTTATCAAATGAAACTTGAAATAGGTCATGAGAATTATGGTTGCTGAATTCTTATTAGATCTTGATTCTCTTTTCATTTTTTTAAAAAATATATTCTGCAAAGTACACAACAGTAACCTTTCCCAAAGTATATATTCATGTAGTAATGTTTCATCACCTAATTTTCCATTTCCATAACCCCAGGAATTAAACTATTTCTTGTGGTCGCTCCAAAATTTCAAAAGGCTACCCAAATTCTTATCTTTCTTTGACTTCCTCGCCGCCGATGAATCAATCGCACCGCCGCCGTCAGCCGTCCCCTCGCCAGCTACCCCCTCCACATTTAGCTAGTGGACCTTTACCATCACCTATCAACCACCGTAACGCCAGCCAAATTTTCGGCAAAGCAATCAGAATCATAATCTCCTACCCAGTCACGTTCTTCTTCGTCTTCTCCCTTGTTTTTACATTCCGATATAACGTCGAACATGTCTCCAAGTATCTTATCTCTTTCGTAGATAATGATCCGTCTCTCAAGTCTTTCATCTCCCGTCTTGATCTTACTGGTTACCATCAGTATTACCATTACAATCGACATCCTTATCACCACCATCTCCGCCGCCGCCGCCGAGCTTTTCTACATTTATCCCGTGTCGGAACCCTAGATGATGATTTCTTTTCTGGTGACGCCGATTATGATCGTTCACTGTTTAATCCCACTACGAAAGTCCAGCAGAATGGAACATTGGTTTTGATGAATTATAAATTTGGGGTTTCGAGTGGCCCAATTGAGGACAATGGGATTCTTTATTCTCAATTAATTCACTCCAGAGGCTTTGTGTTTAAACCCCCTCCGGAGTTTCTCGAAAGTCCACAAGAGAAGTCCGTATTACGCGCAGAGAATGGAACTCTAGAGGACTTGAATGCTGTTGATAATTCGAAGTTCCTGATGAAAGGGCTTGAATCAGGGCGTTCTTCTGATATTTCTTCTGTGGTGTACTTTGTGGGGATCTTTTCAGGTGGATATGGGTACTTGATCTTGGCATTCCTGGTTACTTACACTTGGGCAAATGGGATTGTATTTGATCTCGTTTTCAATGATTTGTTGGGAAAGTCCAAGAGCATTTACATGGCAGTTTGGGACGGTTCTATCTTGGGGATAAAACGGTTTTCTGCCATTGTATTGATGAGGTGGGCTTTAAGGGATGCGATATCACAGTTGTTGGGCATGTGTTTTTTTGGTTTAAACGATGATCAGTACATTTTTTTCAAGGTTTTGTTGAGGCTGAAGTTAATGCCCTTTTCAGACGATATTCCTTGGGTGACCGGAATCGAGAAGGAGAGCTTTGGATTTTGGATAATATGGTGCCTGATAGAATTGGTTTCCTCCTTCCTTTTTCCTGTACTTACGTGGGTGGCAGTTGTGGACACCCGGAAGAGCGGGAGGGAGGTGTTAAAAGAAGGATGTGGTCTACTTGGAACGCTTTTGTACCCTTCTTTGGAGATAAAGTGCTGGGAACTTTTGACATGTAGGTGGCTTATGAGATGGTTGTTTAGTGTAACAGTAGGTGAAGTATTCTTCTTGGCTTTTCAGTCATTCATGGAAGTCTATTTCATGGTGGCGTGGCTTTTGTTTTACTTGGTGGCAAGACATAAAGATGCCATTTCTAGTGGGAGAGAATTTGGGCACAGAGAGATGGAGGGCATTTTAGACGCTATGAAATGATACTAATGGCTCTACTGATGATCTGGACATGCCTCAGGCTTCGCATGAAAATATATGAAAATATGGATCATCTGGCGCTGGTATATGATTCTTTGTGGACATTTCAGCAGTGGATGTTTGCAGCAAATGGAGCTACCACTCTTCATTTCCGTTGCTGCATATTTGATCAGCAGTGCACTATTTGGTCATGTCACGAGTTATGCTGTTGTATGTACTTCCTCACAAAGAAATACTAAATTGTAAATTTGCATGAGCACCTTCATGTGTATATAATCTAGCAATTTGGTTCCTATTGTAGTGCTATTTTGTCTTCCTTATTCTTGTCCTCATAATAGCCCTCTGTGACCTTTTTGTTAGTTTGTGGAGGACTATATGTTCTGGAGGACAGTGTAAGTTCATATTTTTCCTATTGAATCTGAAGAGCTGTGAGTACTAGTCGAGGAGTTCAAGTGCTTCTGCCTGTTAAGTAGACTGCATTTGTAGCATTGCATGTCGAATGATGAAAATTGGATCCTTGGACCCAGTTTTACTATTTGGGTGTAATTTGCTATTTGATTCTTTTAGCGCTCTTTTGCTTGAGTAATTTCATCTCTCATGCTATTAGTTGCGTGTTTTTCTAGTTTGCTGTATGAGTAGCCTAAATGGGCCTGTGCAGCAAGCTACTTTTCGTTTCTCTTTTCTGTTCTTTTCTTTTCTTTTCTTTTTTCATTATTTGAAGAAAGCTACGATAGTTTTAGTTCGTAGATGTGTTCTGCTAACATATGGATTTGTGGTAGGCAGGTGGAGCTTTTGCTACCGAATTCCTTTCTATGGGTTTTTTCCGGGGAAAAGTTAGAAGCCAAAGACCCTCTCAGAAAACCAATATAAAAAAAGAAAGGGAAAAAAAAGAGGTGTGTGTGTGTGGGGGGGGGGGGGGGTTGGGGGGTGGGTCTGCTGCTTGTTTGAGTCGATTTGAAGCTTGGTGTTGCAAGCTTTAGAAGCAGATATTTAGCCCATGTCTGGTCTGCTATCTTGAAGCCCACCGATGCATCTCCATATACTTGATGTCTCTGATAAGTAGCGTAGCACTTGCGAAATAGAAATTGAGGTGGAGGCATACTATGATAAGATAACTTGTGCTGATATATCTCTGGTTTACTTAATGTTTCTGATTAGTGAATCACTTGTGAAATAGAGCTTTGAGGTGATGTCATACGGTGATAAGACATTTTATGCAGTTCAATCATGGCAGTGATTGGTGTTGTTCTGCATCAATTACTATTAGTATGATATGCTGTTTTAGTTGTGTCTTCAAAATGACCTTAATATGCTTAGACATGCACATCAATATTTGATTTTTAAGATGCTGTGTACATGCTTATATTAGCAAGATCATGTGCTTCTGGATAATTTAGTTTATGCGTTATGCTTGTCTGTCATTTGCAAGCATTCAAGAAGTCTATGGACTTGGGAAGATAATGCATAAACAAGAAGGTAATTACCTTCATAATGATTTCGGCAAGAGCTGTGCTAATGTTCAAGTACTATCTTCTGCTGCTAAATTCTGCTAACAACCATGTGTATATGGGATATGAGGGGATCAGCCAACTGAGTAAGATAACATAAGAATAAGAAGGAATTTGTTACTATTGCTGACTGTGGAAGGAGTTTTCTGTCAATGCAAGTTACCCAGTTTTAAGAGGGGGAAGGATATCCAGTCACCTGCAACCATTTCCTCCAGGAAGACTGGCTCTGGCATCCAAGTCTTTCTGGAAGTAACCTGCTCTAATGTCTGGAGTACTTTGTTCTCTGTCGGAATTTTTTCCTTTTTTTGGATAACAGTGGGTGACTTATGCTTTATATCTGCTGTTAAGTTGCCTGCTCTCATCAAGTGCCCATCAACACTTCCCAATCGCGGCTGGTTTTATGTGCACTAACTGTTAAGGTCAATTATGGTCGTCTACCATGCTGGACTGGTTCTTTTGTGTGGATAGAGACCAGACTAGAGGGTCTTAATAAGGAATTTTTTAGTCTGATTCCAACCGGAATTGGTTCTAATCCTATATTTTGGTTAGAATTTGAATGTGCATTAAATTATTAGCTTCCCTCAGGTGGGTTTCAAGAATCAATATTGGACCAAGAAGCAATAGGCTCCTTGGCAAAGCATATTGGAAACAAGGTCAGAGCTGTGGTGCATGAGGATATTCGTGATCTTCTAGTTCCTACGGTGGTATTGCCCTTTTAGGGGCACAACAGCATTAGTCAGTGACCTTAAGGGCAATTTTTTTGGTGATTAGGAGTAAAAAACCCTTATCCTATTTTCGGCTGGATGTCTGGATAAGAAGCTGGTTGTTTGATAGAAAAATCCAATGTGGTAGTTGTGGCACAAGTTCTTGGGAGTAGTCTCCATGCGGTGATGAAAATGTTTATGGAGAGTAAATTGGAAGTTACGCTGGATTAGATGGATAATGGACTGTTTACATTCGTATTTTAGTCAGATTGATAAATGTAAAAGCTTTCAGACAATCTCATGTCAATTTTGGAAGCAAAATGATCTACTTGAAGCATGGCTAGATGACAAATCTTCAATCAAAGAGGATTTGTCTAGCTTTCCAGTTTCAGCTCTTTGTCCAGCACTCTTGCAGTTTTATTCAAATGAAGCTCTTACTAAAATTTTTAGCTTCATTAGGAATCTTTTGTGTTCTGATCAGTTTTGATCAAGACAAAGGTCCCTGTTGCAAGGGTCTGATCAAGAAAATAACTGAATATGGCTTAAATTTCGTCAAGCGGTAGTTTTATGAACGTGTGTTCCTCAATGCAGTCACTATAATGTGTTTGGTCATTGCTAAATGTCTTGCCTGTACCGAAGTTGAAAGATATACTTGGAAAGATAGGATACGTAAGAATTGTGATACTAACAAGATAGGCTGAGACTGAAAAGCGTAAGGCTGCAAAACTTCCAGGGAAACAATAACATGAAGAAGATTCTAGTAAAAGAGCAAAAAGTTGGACAAAACCTAGAGCTAAAGGCAGGGACAGTATTTGAAAATCCAGGATGATGAAGGATTTTGTTCATTACAAACAAAGCTGAATGCTGAAGATCTCTTCTCCTTAAATTTTGATAGTGCGTTAGGACTGGATGGGTACTTAATAGAATTGTACAAGGAAACTTAGACTCTACGAAGTGAAGATTTCATGGATGTTTGAGTTCCTCTAAGAGATTTACATCTATTACCCTACAAACACCATAACAATATCTCTGATCCCCAAAGCAGATAATCAAAATGAAAGAGTTCAGACACATTTCATGCTGCAATTTTACATACAAAGTCATCTCCAAGGTTGTGGTTAATAGGCTAAAGCCTTTGCGCCCTTGTTTTGTAGATGGGAATCAATCTACCTTTGTCAAAGGTAGGACAATCCAAAACAACATCTTTTTGATGTATGAACTGGTAAAAAGGTGCAAGAGAAAAGGCCGAAGGCTTTTGACACTGTCAACTAGTGGTACCTAATGATGATCCTAAATAAAATGAATTTCCAGAAAGTTACATGAAATGGATTGGCTTTGTATAACCACAACCTCCTTCTCTATCAACTTGAATAAATCTTTGGCTGTAAATTTCAAAGTCCCAAGAGGGTTGAGACAAAGAGACCCTTTGCCTCTTTATCCTTGTTATGGAGGGTTTTACTCAACTATAGAAAGGGAAGATACTCTTTCTATTGTTTTCATCCAAAATGTGAGCATTTTAACATTTATTCTCTTGCTTTTGCAGATGATCTCTTCATTTTTTTAAGGCAGATTCACAATCTATAATGGTAATTAAAGATGCTCTGGAGGAATTCTTGGTCATGTCTGGTCTCCAGCCTAATCTACGTATTCACATCTAGAATCAACTCTCAGGAAAAGAATGCAATAGCTGACATTCTGGAAATGACTTGAGGGAATTTGTCTATCAGATACTTTGAATTTCCATTCAGAGTTGGAAATCTGACATATTTCAAACTATGGAATATATCTTGACAAATTAGCCAGCAGGTTACATAGTTGGGCAGCCTTTAAGCTTTCATATGGTGGAAGATTGCAACTGATCAATTCAGTATTTATAGCCATTTGTAGATATTGGACAACCTTTTACTTTCTACCTGGAAGAATTGTAAAAGAAATTGAGAAAGTCCTAAAGTCCTCTTTAAGGGAGTTCCAAGAAAGCTAAAGTGGTCAACCGTGTGTCAGCCAAAGGAAAGGGGAGAGCTAGGTATCTCAGAACTGGCTCTTGTAAATAATGCATACATCACGAAGAGCAAATAAAATATATGTGAACATAAAGAGGGCCTAAGAGACTTACAAAAAAAAATAGAGAGCCTATGAATAAAATTGGTACACGATGTCATACTGAAGTGGGGATCTATATGGGAGACAAGAAGGCCTTATGATTCTTGCCTCTGGAAAAGATCTCTGTAGGTGAGGGATAAATATGCAAATTGTACTAGAAGGAATGATAAGAAACAGAGAAACTGTATTTTTTTTGGAATGACCCTTGGCATCCGTGAGTTACATTAAATTTAAATCATCCTCAGTCAAAGAGTAAGTTGAATATCAATGAGGAAGCAAGAGTCTCAATGGTGATTGATGGTAATGAGTGGAGATTACCATATGAAAGAGGGTGGGATGATCAAGTCATCTAGTTTAACCAAACTTGCAGAAGCATAGATATAAGACAAGGGAAAGATTTCTGAATCTGAAAGCCTAATCCTAAATTGTCTGTGAAAAATACAACAAATGCCCTTCAATCATTTATGTCCGTTGTTGAATGGGAAAAATTGTTTGGTGTAATCATTATCTTTTATGTTACGAAATCATACTTTGGCTTGCATGTTGAAAGAGAATGAATGCATTAGACAAATTGTTGAATTGGTGATTGATTCAAACTAATACATGTGTCTTGTGTGATAGCTACATGGATGACCATAAGTGCATTTTCTGTTGGTGTCCATTCTCAACAAAGTTGTAGAGTGCAGTCTGGAGGCAAATGAATGTTAAAGATAGGATTCTCTCCTGGCAAAACACTCTTAACTGGCTTGCCTCCAGCAGCACTTGGAGCTCAAAGTTTCAGAAGGACGAGGAAGAGGAACAAAAGACTATCAACAAGTGGGCAAAGACCATATGGCAGTAGTTGATGAAATTTTAGAAAGCATATCAGTCTCTGCAGCTTCTTGGAGAGGGTATAAAAACAGTAAGTTTAACCAGGAACTTTCTACCTTGGGCTTTCAGTGAAAATATTCACCTAATCTTGCTTCCACTCTTGTTGTTCTGCACAATTCCTTCCACTCTTGTTGTTCTGCACAATTCCTTGTCTGTGCTATTGTAGAAGCTAGGCAAGCTACATTTTGCACACTTTGATACTCATGTTAGCTTGGCATCAGAGTTTTCCTTGTCTTGTACGTTTTGACTTTGTTCTTCTGCATATTACCTTGCCTGTGTTTTTTAGATTCCAGGATAGTCACATTTTGCACATATTGATCCTCATTATAAGCTTGGTATTAGAATTTCTTTTCCTTTGTATGCTTTGGCTGTGTATTTTACTTATCTTGGTTTGGAAGCTTGGCTGGTAAACTTTTGTGCGTTTTGCTCCTACTTTTAGCATAGACATTGTCCTTCTATGGCCTCACATTGTAGGTTTTTGAATTGTAGGCCCTGCCTAATGGTTAGAAAATGTTTAGTGAGCAATTAGCTTTGGTATTGCCTATTATAATAGCTACCTATTTTGTACATTTTGAATATCAATGAAATTGGCTTACCTAAAAAATCAGAACTGGCTGGGAGAGATCTGAAGCAGAAATAAGGGCTATTATGAAGAGTAATTTAGAGGAAAATTAACCTACATTTTGCTACGTGTTAGCGGAAATTTGTATAGTCCTGGGAGTCTTAAAAGGCTGCTGATGAGCAGCGTCCATTGTTTCCAGCAAGTCTTTGCTTCTTTTCGGAGATATGGTTGTTTGACAATAATTTCTATGGACAAGGAACAACTTTTTTGAGAAGGTGGTCTAGATCTAAAGATTATTGGGAGTATTGCATGCACAGTTACTTCTGTAAAGACGTTGCCTGGGTCTAAAGACTGTTAAGAAAGTGTTAAAAGTTATCTACACTTCTTGTTCATGAATACTAGTAAGTTGGTAGAGAGAAATGTTGGACTTTGCGTAGTCTATTTATCACATGCATGAATAGAGTATTTGCCATAGTTTCTGATACCAAACATGATGTGAAGAAGTGAGCAAAAAATCTCAGACCAAGCCGGACGGCTGGTATGCTGGCACACTAGCTACTTGAGACAGATTGAGAATCGGCCATTTGCCTGTGGCGACATTGCATATTGAACAACATTGAGGAAGATGTTCTCATTGCATGGGATGCATAGCTTTGAGCTTTCACCGAAATCAAAAACTTCGCGTGCATGATCCAACAATGCTTGGAAAAGCGGGTGGTTGAGCAAAGAGATGTTGATCACATATCTTTTGAGGTTGTCCTCACCTACATAAACCGCCAAGTGACCCTTGGGAACGTCGCATGGTATGGCGTTGTTTTCATGTAATGAAGGCCAAAGGAGCCGTTGCCAGCAACTTTCAGAGGCTGCAAATGGCTCAACCATTTTCGCCCTTTTTCTGCACTTCTTTCTGCATGATCTTAGAAGGTTTTCTTTGAGGAATTTCATGTATGTACAGGAATATGATGAGGGAAAAGGAGAAGGGTGACCGTACAAAAGAGAGGACAAAGGTTATATATAAAGTGGGTGGGGGAGAAAGAGGCATTGATGAGATGTAGAAATTAGAAAATGAAATGATGAGGGAGTGAGAGTGAGCGTAGCTAACAGGCATGGTGTGTGTGAATCTTGTAATTAAAGTATTGCAAGAAGGGCTGCAAGCTTGCATGTTGCAATATGCTAAGAAGTGGGGTAGTTGTATTTTTTTTTTTTGCTTGATACGAAAACGTACGGAGAACCATTTGGGAAATAGTTACTTTGATTTTGTTTAGTGTCATGTAAGCAGCATTTCTTACTTTTTCCACTCTCCTGCAAAGAGACATCATGCATATACAAATTCATATGCATGTATATCCGTATATTTGAAAGTACTATGAAAATGTATCTGGTAACTAATTTGATTTAGGCGCATCAAACTAGTTACAAGTTACACTAGAAAATCAATCAATCATATCTGATATATTCTAACGGCAACAAAAGCTATCGTTAGGGTCTCGGAGTGAACGGTAGGCAAACAATACTTCTATCCCAAAGGCTAGAGAGTTTGCTTTCAGTGAGACCCCCCGCCTCTATATGTACCTGTATAAATGACATAATAATAGAGATATGATGTGCTAGTGTGTTAGTGAGGGAATTCAGTAAACACAAATATGTAGTTTCCGTTATTAAAATAGCCACAAACGTGTATATGCACATATAATACAAGACGAGTCAAAAAAACAAAACAGTGCAAAATCAACATAAAACGTAGATATTATCTAAGCCCCTAAATATACTTTAAGGTGCCCCTATATCTTATCTAAATCTTGTTAACGTTAATCATCTGACTCCATGAACTCTTATCCTAAGTATACTTGAAAATACAGACGATATATACTTGCAAGTATATATCAAACTATGACACTATGAAGATGTCTTCCAATGGAACATCATTTAGCATCCCCCCCCCCCCCCCCCCCTCTTCCCGGCCCTTTGAACTAGTGGTTTCGATGTTTTTTGGATTGACAATTCTTGGACACAAGTAGAGTGGACTGTGGAGCAGATGGGATGAGGAAATAATTAAATGAACTTTATTTTTATATCGTTTATTAGATACAGTCATCAACTATTATTAGCAACACAAGAGGTTTGTATATAATCAACGGTTGTTAATTTTGTTTAATGGTTGAGTTAATGGTTCAGGTTTAGAAACAAAGGGGCTTGTAACTTATTGATACTTGTGCTGCTAATTCTGTGTATTGGCTGTATTAATAGCCAACAACAACAACATTACCACATTGCCTTATGCTCCCGCCTATGGCGTGATATGAGAGGAGGGTCGGATGTACGCAATCATACACATGTGTTAGAAACACACCGATGTTGTTTCTCGATGACCCATAAATAAAGTTGCGTCAAATTGTGTCGATCAACTGTTACTTCACAATATAAGAATTACAGTCAATTTAACGAGTCATTTTGCTTTATTCCATCATATTCTAAAGTCAATAAAAATTGTGTTTGGAGTGAAGTATATTAATAGCCAACAGTAATACTCAAAAATTTATTATCCAGCCGGATCAACGTTCATACACACTCCAAACTTGTTTCTTGATAGAAAGTTTCCATGGATAAAAAAGTCTCAAGTGCTCACCTTCTAACATAGTGTAAGGTGGATATTCGAATCATGCTATTAGTGACTATGTACATTTTCATCCCTTTAATTTTGTTGGGAAAGACGACAACAACAATCATCTCCAGTACATCGTTCTATTTATGTCATTTATAAAATTATGGGCTAGATAATAAGAATTTTATGTTTGTTTTGGAGGTTCAACCTTTCTTTGGCGATAGAAAATGCTTTTGGTGGGAACCGGTGTAAGTATTCATTAAAATGAGATAGGAGCTTCTTGGGGATGGTGCATTGCCATGTCCAAATAGTGCTTCTGGATATTATTATTTATTGGTAGTTGAAATATTGGCAGTTATACGGTGCAGAAAAATGGATACGGGTATTAGATTCATTTTCCTGATCACTCTGCTGAGATTGCTCCATACCTTGATCCCTTATGGTAATAAGAAATATCAGTTGGTACCCGGGCTGTGATTTGCTCCAAGAGATCAAGAGTTCTAATCTAGGGACGCGCACAGTATGGGTGTTCCTCTGCTGTGAGACCAAATGCCTGGTTTGTGGGGAGACACCTTGTGTGATTAACTGCGTAAGATCTCACCCAACCTAGGAGGCCGCTGAACTCCTGATTTACACCCTCCACACATGCTTCTTGGGGCTGGAGCAGTGGGCCCCCCGGATGAGGGATTTCACCCTTGCTCCAAGAAATACCAAGTTTATAGCTCCGTACCATTTACCTGATCACTTAGCTAAGATTGCTTCGTACCAAGATTCCTTATATAAATATTGGCATTTATTTACATCATCCACACATGTTCATTAGGGCGGGAGCGGTGGGAACTCCCGGAGTGAAGGATTTCACCTTTTGCTCTAAGAAATACGAAGTTTATAGCTGACCTCCTGCCCTTACTGTATCTTATTAAATACCCCTAGTGCAATGGATGTGTGTGTATGTGTGTGTATTTATATATGTATACGTATGTGTTTGTGTATATATATGTATGCATGCATGTGTATCCATATACATATACATATATCATGTATATACGCATGCACACACACATATATATACTCACACACATATATATACATATCTACATACATACATATATGTATGTATGTATGTGTATGTATATATATAAACCAAAAGGTAAACCATATGTCTTTTTTTGTTTATTTATAGTAATATCCATAACATTTTAATGAAGAAGACAAATTCTACCGCTAATCAAGTGAACTTATGGAAAAAAAATTGACAATATAATTTGGTTCATCTTAAAATATAGTAATAAAAGAAGCTGTTATTCTCTACAGTTGCAAAAACTACATGTTATCTCGTGGAGGGCCATACTCGATCATTTCTTAAGTAGAGTTATGAATTACATATGTGATACAAGGTCGCATTTTAATGTTTGGGCAACAAAAGCTCTCAAGAGGCAATAAGCTCACTAGCAGAGGCAATTTTATGCCAGGGTTCTATTTCTATCAACAGATAACTCGATGATACTTATGGCTATTCATTCTTTTGGGTTATCATTTGAGGTGGACAAAACTATCACTCTGTATAACGTTAAGTGTAACCAATCTTGCCCGTTACCGTTAATGTCATTTGACCTTTATGGGGTTCAGCTAGTCTAGTTTTCATGACAGCTTTTCGGGTCTAAATACACAATCAAGTCGGCACGGCTCAGGAAACGTAAGATGCTCTCACGATTTCAACAAGGACCAGAATTCCGCGTAAGTGAAACTCGCTTAGAGATGTTAAGATTGGACACCTTGGCTGCAAACGATGCATCAACTCAATCGCAGCTATCACCTCCGCTCTAGCGCGCACCCTCAGTCAAGCACATGTCAGAACAAACAGTTGCCACACAAGCAGCTTAGCCATATAACCAGACACGTGGCTACACGTGTCAGTCACGCTCAAACAAAATAGGACACTTGACACTCCTCCATAACTTCTAAACATGCGTTAGCTGTCCAAATCATATAAAAGAAACAAATGACGTCCAAGTGGCTGCCCAATCCATATAAAAGAAACAAATGACATCCAACGAAAAAAAAGTTCGATCAAACAAGGAAATATTACACTACAAACACACAAACGGGACATGTTTCTCCAATATTTTGGTACACAAGCATGGTAAAACCCATAACTGACTTGACGTCGGAGGGTTTTTCCGGATCAAAATAGCTCTGAGACTTCTAATGTCGTTCAACTTGTACATATTTTTAGGAACATTAGTTCTGACATCAAACTACATCTGTACAGGGATTTGAAAGGCATTTTTTTATTTGGATCATCTCTAGTCTAGATGAAGATCCGATGTTATATGGTTTCTTTTTATCTCTTAGATATTTTTGTATGAGCAGTTGGAAATCTTAGAAAATCCTTTTAATCCCATGTATAGCTCTGCCAACAATCATTACGGACTCTTTGCTCATGCTCCTTTCAACATTTCTCACTTAAACGTGGCAAAAGCATTCATCCTAAGGTCATCTAGAAACAATCTTTGTATGTCTATAACACATGTGTATAGTTACATACATCTGTCCCCATACTCCGTCATAGGCGAAAGCCTTTAAAATAATAGGGTAATGTTGTTGTTGTTTATTAATGATATATGTGACTCTGAAACTGCAAATTTATCACTATTAAAGTATGAAAGTATAGAATACGTGCATAAGCATGAAGTTAACCCCAAAATCCATGGTCTTGAATGTTCAATTTTGATCACTAGATTGGATGTCTCAATTTTCACGGCTACATTTAAATTGATTCGAAAAGGAAAAGGGGGGGGGGGGGGGGGGGGAAGGACCATCAAAATCCAACAAGCACACTGAATAATGAATTTGATGAGTGCGTGCTCCTAATGGATGTTGCTTTAAATACGTGGCTTCAAAGTTCTTCATGGTGACGGGCCCCACCACGCATAGCTGGAGTTAGATCACCGTAATTTGGGGTTTAATGCTGCAAGAGTGTCGAGCACATGATGATTGGGCCTGGACGGTTCAGACATGCATGCCGGTGACAAGCCATATCGGATGAGACGGGATCTCCTCACCGTACTCTCTTTCACCGCCTTGTTCACCACGCGACACGTGACAACAGGGGGTGGTGAGACTAGATGCGGATGACCCTCATTTAGTCTTACCACCCTTCCCTGCTATCACGTGTCACGTGGTGAACAACACAGTGAAATAGAGTGCGGTGAGGAGATCCAAACCTATATCGGACATGCATGCCGGTGCCGAGCCATTTTACCCCCAGACTCCTCATTATATTACACTAATATTATAGTCATAAATGACAAAAATTGTAAAATATATTACAGATTTGTCCAAGATTTCATGCATATATCCATGTTTAATATATGTTCAGACATATGGATGTAGCAACGCTACAGTAAATCTGCTAACAATAAGTATCTACTTTGTATATTTTATCTTTGCATGTCGGAAAATGATTAAGCCAATTTACTTTTAATGCTATTGCTATGCTATATCTTTGTTTCTCTTCAATGGGGATGTAATATTACAGCCATTTTGTCATATTTGAATTATAGAAGACTATACATCAACACATACTTAGTATACCCCAGCGACAGCAAAAGCTATCGTTAAAGTCTGGAGAGAATGAGAAGCAGACAAACAATACCTCCATCTCAAAGAATATAGAGTTTGCTTCCAGTAAAACTCTCGACTCTATATGTCCCTCCACAGATGACACACTAATATAGATATCGTGTGCTATTGTGTTAGTGAAGGAATTTAGTAAATACAAATAGAAAACTTTGCTATTAAAATAGTCATAACCGTGTATATAAACAAATAATGAAAGATGATAGGTCATAATAGATTACGTAAGTGGCTTATCATTGCTATCATTGTTAAGATATTTTGAAATTTTTCTACAAATTCTTACGAACGAGATCATCTGACCCTCCTCCCCGTGACCGTCCACGTGACCGCCCGACACGTGGCAACAGGGTGAGGTGGTGAGGCTGGGTGCGAGTGACCCCCACCCAGCCTCATAACCCCCTCTGCTGCCACGTGTCGGGCGGTCGCGGAGGGAGTCACGGACTTGGCGGTCAGGAGATCCTCACCCAAATTCTTATGCTCGTTTCCAACCCGATTTTAGATGTGCGTGGTTTAGCTCTTACATGCTGCGAGTCCTTTTCCTCCTCATATTTGTTAGTTGTGGAAATGACTTGATTGGACTTCGCCTTTCAGTTTTCACGTGAACTTTATCTATTTATTTATTTATTTATTTATATTTTCCTTTATTTATAGCTGCCAGCTACCAGATTAAATATCTGGAATTCAAGGAATCTAGTAATTTATGAAGTGTCTAAGAAACTTCTATAAAGTATTTATCACAATTTATAATCCGGAAATGATCTCTTCAAAAACAATGATTAATCCAATATAAAAAAAATTTAGATGAAAAAGTCATACTTTGGCTCCAAAGGTTTCCATCGACCGAACCACAAGAAACTTTGTAGAGGATATAAATCATGTCATTCAGAGACCTCATATGTCAGATCCATGACTTGGTGTCCATAAGTTGTTTGAGCTCAGACCTGCGAGGCCTATGACTTGATGTCCACAAGGTGTTTGAACCTAAACCTACTCTGATACAAAGAACTGAAAGCAGATATCAACACTCACACTGCGACTGCTAAGATTTGAACCGAAAATTTTAAATACAATCTACGAGTAATGAAGCAATTGCTAGAATACTTAGTAGTTATTTTTGAATCATTTTAAAATGTGTCTACTAATAATTCTATGATAGTACAAGGGTAAATGTTAGACACCTAGTATTTATTCCTTAACTAATATAGTATAGTCATGTAAAGGGAGAATGATATACGCCCCCAATTATAGGTCAGGTGGCGTTACCATGGACATGTTAAAACTAATGTCCACTTTTTTGAGCTTCATCCTTGCTAATTAAAAAAAATTAACCTAAATTAACATTAGTACTAGAAGTCTATACTTATATTATACTTCTTACTTTAATATTTTTAAATATAGGATAATATAGATATACTATATTGTTGGTTTATGCTAAATACAGGGGGCACCCCATGTATCTATCATTTATTTGTTAAGAATCCTACAACAACAGATACTTAGTATATCCTATCGACAGCAAAAACTATCATTATGAGATATAGAGGATGAGAGGTAGACAAATAATACATCCATCGTAAAAGACAGAGAGTTTCCTTCCGGTAAGACTCCCGACTCTACATGTATTTGTATAGATGACCCCATTTGTCAATAATTGACCAAAAAATATATCCATATTTATATATATCCAATCCATTTTCAGAAATCAATCAGATGGGACAGGCCCAATGAGCCTCCGAATGGATTGTATTGTCAGGTCCATGCTTAGATGATACACATGAAATCTAACCGACGAATTGAACCATTAGATAATGAATCATCATCATCATCATTCATTCGTACCCAGTAAATTATATAATGAATGAATACTTGAATTATTTGTGCAAGTAAGTATTAATTTCTCATCTAAAAATCAGTTATACTGCACCATACAAAGGTGAAAAGATCTTGACCAGAAAACTCTCTCCTCAAGAAGGTATCATATGCACAATTGAATGAAAAGCTTTCATGAGAACTTAGATAATATGATCCTTCACCTTTATTTTCTTGTTTTCCTACTAAGCAGTGGATGCTTAGTCAATTGCATGGTTTTGGCAGGAGGGTCCAGGGCAAAAAAGATTCCAAAGACCTCCTTTTTCCTTATCTCACCAACACATTTTTTGGGAAGAGCTTTCAAGTGTTCACAGGTATAGCTATAGCTCAATGGGAAAAGTTTCATGTATCTAAAAATTATCATGTTCAGCATCTTACAAACGAATTCTATCTTCAACATTGGATTGGACTTCCTCCTCTCTTGGTTCTGTTAAAGAAGTTAAAAGAAAGTTAAACTAAAAAAAGACTCTTTTTTGTGGGAAGAGGATCATTTTATTAAAACTAAAAAAAGACTTTGCACTAAAACTAAAACGCATCTTTCGGTTTTTTTAATTTTTTTTCTTTGGGAATAGTTCTCAGGTAAAAGCAGCATTTATGACACTCACATTGTTATATGCAACTAAAGCAGTAAACCCGCCTCCAGAACATAGTGCAGTTGGTACTCGGGTTAGATTTTTTTTTTCTTTGGGAATAGTTCTCAGGTAAAAACACTATTCATGAGGCCCTCATTGTTATTATACAACTAAAACAGTGAACCCATTATGTGGTGCTTGACTTGGACAGGTACACATTTACCCACTTAGTAAGTGGCATGTCCCTATTTAGGCAGCTCATTTACCCACATATGTAAATACGATGGCCCACTCTCTCTTTTCAACTTTACTAGATGGGAATACAAGTTATATATTTTGGATGAAAAGGCGTCTATCAAGATTTCCAGCTATTCGGCATCGTAAATGATGTAAATCAGGAGTTCATCTGCTTTTTAGGCTGGAAGAAGTCATACGCAAATAGACCACACAAAGTGTCTACTGTAAACTCCGTCTTTGGCCCAAACAGAAGTGAAACACGCACAATGCACGTGTCCCTGGAATCGTTTGGAGCAACTCTCAACCCGAATATTAATTGAAGTATGCCCTGGAGATGTAAAGTTATATATTTTGACTATGACACTTGAGGGTGTTGTAATTATTCAATGCTTAATGTTATTTAGGTAGATATGGCATTATTTGGTACGTGAGCGCATGGAGAAATCTCCATCGTGGACTTCTCTTTTACCATAAGGGTCAATATGATACAAATACGACAGTCTATTTCGTAGGCACGCATAAAGCATAGTGTACGCTTGCAAATCATTCAGAGCTACAAAAACCACAGGTGAGAGCTGTATGTTACCTTCGTGTATATTTGTTCTCGTCCGTCTAGATAGCATGAACTTGATCACAAGTATTTTCTCTGGATTGATGCTCTGCTCTTTCTTGGCATCTCCGATCAAACCTTTGATGGCGGTTCAAGTGCCGCTGAAAGAAAGACTTCGTCATGGAAGTATCATGGTTGAGTCCACCAACGATTTGAGTGACCGGGGAAGACATGGGTACCGGCCAGAGAGCAACCTCGATGTGAACCATCACAGCATGCCGACAGGCATACAACCAGCGAGGAAGCTACTGCAGTTATGTTCTTATATAGAGTACCATTCTCTGTTGTTTATTTTACTTTATGAGGTGGGATGAGCAGATTAGACATGACTTACTAGAGTTGTCTCTCTGAAAACATGGTTCAGGATAGGAGTTCATGGAGACATGATTAAAGTTAAAGAGGAGTAGACAGGGCACTTAAAGCATACTTAGAGAATTAAATTGACTTGCACTTTTTTGTTTTGACATGTCTTTCAACTATTTGTGCATATCCACAGTTGACTATTTTAATATCGGAAGCTTTTGATTTATATTTAATAAAATCCATTCACTAGTACATATTCCTATTATTGTACTATCTATGGAGATACATATAGAGTCATGGAGGTACATATAGAGTCGGAGGTCTCTCTGAGAGCAAACTCTATATCCTTTGGGATGGAGGTATTGTTTGTCTGACTCTTACCCTCCCCAAATCCTAGCGATAACTTTTGTTGTCGTTGGGATATACTAGGTATGATTGTTTGTTTTTTCCAATTTAAAGGAGATACTAATCATAAGACAACCATAAATTAGGGATCGGGGCTTCTCTCTTGTTCTTTCGTATGGGGAATGTTATGTGCTTTCCAGATGTTGTAATGATTGTACGCTTGACCAAAAGTAATACACTAGAAAGAAGAACAAGATCTCTTCACAAACAATATCAATAATTTGATCCGTGGATTCGCAAAACGACATAGAATCTTGCTAACTACTCAGAACTATCGCATAAAACAGCCAAGACTGCAACATATACAAACTGCCTCACGCTCGTCAAATGAGTACTAGGATACTGGGTACCTTAGCAATTGTAGTAACACTAGACTGAACTCAGGAGTGTTTGGATCGGAGGGCTCTTGGGTATGGATATGTGATGGCCAGTTCACTAACACGCCGGAGGATGGATTTAGGCAGAGGACGCCAAGCCAGGTTGCGTTTCTTGTCATTCTGCAAAAATCAGTCAAGGATGATATGTCAGGAAACGCATAAAAAGACAGTTTCTTGACGGTGCAAGGGAGAAAATGGCATGACATTTGGTGAGCCTTTACATATCTATGAAATCAACTGAAAGAAATACGTCTTAGAAGCACAGCATTTCCTGAAAGAGAAATGTATCAGAATTTAATATAGAAAGGTGACACACAACCAAGTTGTTTGGAATAGAGGTCAAGAGGGTACATGCTACTTTAGAGAATCCAAAGGCAAATTTAGCGAAGAGCGTGCCAGAAAAAAAGGAGCAACTAAGACCATGAACTTGAGAAGTAGGAAACTAAATAATGACAATAGGATCATTAATAAACAAAAACTAACCCCATTCTTGCTTTCTCTTTGAATGTACGCCGCTTTTAGAAGATTTCTCCATTTGTCCTGTTGAAGACACGAGTGTATGTGTTTGAGATCCTTTACACATAAGGGTGATAGCTTTTACTTTGTGAGGGACAAATCTACAGTAAAGGAAAGAACAATAAGCTTCTTACCTTCAGATCTACAGGCGTACGATGTGGAGAGGATGGAAATAAATCTTTCTTTATGCGGCTCCATTTTCCAACTCCATGTTCAGAAACACCATCAATCAACTTCCTGACTTCTGACATGGTCCACAGAATATGGTGTTTCCTCCTTTCTCCAGATTTCAGTGGTTCAATGCAGTCATCTTCTGATGTAGTCGCTGAAGAATGTCTGCCAGAGTTCGAGCATAAAACCTGAAACCAATCATCATAACTCAATTAAGAAGGTCGACATAAGCAAAAGCAGAATAGACAAGTGGTTTAAGTTATGCTTAGAATTCTCATGTAGCTTTCTTCCGCTGCTGGTCTTGCAGCGTCATTTTATTATCAGTATTGCAGTTATTATGATCCTTATCCACCTCCTCTTATCCTGGAAGGAAGGCGAGAGTGTTGCTGAACACATGCAAACTAAAGTGACAAGCAACATGAACAAGTAAATCTATTCACACCAGCATTTGTCAAGGAAAGAAGGATCATCCTACTAAAAGGTAAACAAGAAGAATAAATATGCGACCCTAGTCTCCATTTGGAGTATAGCATTCACACAAATACTATTTTCTCTTTGCAGGACATAATCAACAGGGCTGCATTTAATTCCAATGCGATTAGCCAAAAAGATAATCAATACAACACCAGACTATATTTTACCTGCTCCTCAGAAGAAGGCTCAAGGACATGACTGATCTTCAAAGATGCAGCCTGATTACTCTTAATCTTAGTTGTAGAGACCGCTCGAGGACGTGATTCTATTTTCACCTTAGTTGCAACAGGCACCTGCTTATTTTCAGTTTTGCAGCATAATACGGGAGCAAAAGGCACTTGAATAGCCATTACAGACTGCCCAAGCGATGAATCTTGCACTCCTGATTTCAAATCAAGATGCTTGTGATGCTTAACCGGAAGTATGTTTTTACTTGATTTCAGAACAGAAATGTCTCCTTTTTTCCTAGTAACCTTTGAAATAGGATCTGGCATTTCATCAATGTATCTCCGCGGAGGCTTACGCGGACGCTTTTCTGAATGAGTTCCAAGGTTGTCTGTTTGATTAGTTGCAATAGTCTTCCCCACATGGCATTCCCCATTGGATTTTTCGCTGACTGAACCATGTCCAATTTCTTGATTGGGAACTGATGGGCATGCAACAGAGCTGGGAACCGTGTCTTTGTCGTCCTTCTCACAAAACATGCTTGAAACATCCTCCAACTGGTCAATGTTTTCCACACTAAACGGAGTGGGATATTTTAACCATTGATCATCAAGCGACAAATCGGCATCAATAGTGCAGTAAAATATGTCACTAGAATCAGTTCCATTCGTATGTTGTGTCTGGAAACCATGTAGCTGACTACTAAAAACCAATGAGTCTGACTTCCTCTGAAAAACATCAACTGGAGTATCTGGTTGAAAGTTGCTTCTAGACCCCAAGCTCTGCAACCAATCATTATCCAACATGGTCATGCTTTCCCCGGATTCTACATCTGCATTTGCAATTTCTTTCAACTTTTTTCTTTACTCTTCCCCCCTTCTATTCCAATGACAGGGAGGTGACAGAAGTATGAAGAAAATGGAGATGAAACAAACTACGGTCATTAACAGAAAACAACATAGTACTAAAAGAAGAGAAGCTGACCTAGAAGATAACCTTCGTCCCACGTAGCCCCATTTGACTGTTGAAGTTTCTCACCCTTGAGTTCACTTTGTGTCATGTCAACTGCCTGATCAGAGTTCGTTTATCAAGTAAGGAGGTTGGTCTCTCATAGCTTATAGCGAGGTTGTACAATAAGGGCCTCAAAACAATCATTTATCACATGAATAAGCCCGAGCTAAGGAGAGATCCACTTTTGAAAATATGCAGGAAAGACACATGAAAGATCCATCTGATGAGAGGAGAGATTTTTTTTTTTTTTTGGGGGGGGGGGGGGTGTTGTTGGAGAGAGAGAGAGAGAGAGAGAGAGAGAGAGAGAGAGAGAGAGAGAGAGAGAGCATCTAAAGAATAATGTAGCTGCAGCCATAAACAAACAGCACTTGCAGAAGAAACACATCGGACAAAAAAAACAAGCTATCAGTAAACCTAAATTATCTAATTGTTTACAAAGGAGAGAAAGAGGGGGGGGGGGGGGGGGGGGGGGAAGATAAAGGGTAGTCAGCAGGACAGCAAAATTTCAAAGACTATAGTTTATCTATTAAGCAGCATGCAGTGAGTAGACGAGATCTCAAGGAGAGTCTAAAATTATATGATGTCCACAAAAATGGAACCAATGAAGGCAATGTGGCCGAAGAAAGGTAAAAAGACGTGTCCTTTGCAAGTTGTCTGAAACATGGTATTGCTCGAAAAATGCAGAAGCCCCAAAACCCTCCTTTCCTGCCAACCCTCCATCTCCTCTTCCCTGCTAAATTATGCTCTAGTTTTCTCTCATATAGTCAGCCACATCTACTATTCTTAATAAAATAAAATTTTAAGTCTACAGAGAGTAGTTCCTGCTGCAGCCCAAAATGGAGAGAGGCAAAAGTTGCAGAAGTCACTTGGTCTTTTCGAACTACAATCTGTTCAAAACTTTTCATACAATAGGAATGTTATTACAATCATGAAGGTTGGCCCCTGTCCAGCTTAATGTTGCGCAGACCATAACCAGATGTTTAAGTTTTGAAATAATTGCAACATAAAAAATCTAGAGAAGGAAAATTGCACTTACAATAAAAATTACGACTAACAAGACAAATCAAAGAGATCCTTATTTGCATCAAGTTGTAACCGCAATTTCTATCTTGTCTATTCAACGTAAGCCTTGACATTTTATAACTCTTCAGGCCGGCTTCAGTAGATAAAGCACTGGTTTGATCCACTGACTGTAGCCAGGAAGGAAGACAACTGATCCCTGATCTTGCTGGTTTTGACAATTTCGTCAAAATATAAACATGAAACCTACTTTCTGCGGCCATCTCAACAAGAAAGTGGGCATAAACATGGAAAGCAAAAGCCTCCAGAAAATACCAAAAGTGAACTAAGAGTACATATGTTCACAAATATTACAAATTTCGTGTCGATTTCCCCCTACCACAATAAAGGGAACAGAATTCAGAAAAAAGGGGAAAAGATTGAGCACAAAAGAGGGGGAAAAGATAAAACTTCCTACAACCGAAATACTGAATGAACAACTGCATTACTCCAAATTGGCCTCCGACTTAAAAGGTATTTCGAATTCTTTAGTTTCTCTGTAGTGATTATAAATTCTAAAACTGCCACATTCATTGCACCGCTCGTGGCAATGACACACACAATTCACAAAAATTAAGAACAAATACTCTTTATTCAACTAATAATAACACTGGCAAACACTAATGCAAGACCGATAAACACCATTCCCCTCAATTAGTGTAGTTCTTTCTACATATTTCATCAGATTATCATTGCAATCCAACGACTAAAAAACAAGCAGCGAAAAAATAATAATAAGATCTTCAAAGTAGGGAAAATGAAAAAAAAAGAAACAGAAAATTTGTTACCTGCTTCAACAATGCCAGAGTTGAGAAATGCTGTAAATTCAAGAGAGCGTAAAGTGGGTGGAAGCGGGAAGGGGAAGAGACAATAGTTTTCGGTGGTACAAGGAGGAAAGAAGATGATGACAGTTTCGGCTTCGGTAGCGGAACTTTATTTATTCGGATTCCAAGAGGTTTTATGCTAGAGAGCGTGGCTGTAGCCTAATGAATGTTTGGCGTCCGCTTGTGGCGACGCGTGGGAGCGTGAAGTGGGCTTTCGTTTTCTTGGTATTTTGACCCATGTCAAACTAATTCAACCTTAAACTTGATGGTTCTATCTTCAAAAAAAAAAAAAAAATTTGGTTCTATCTCCTTTCGTTTAATTTATTTGTATCTAGAGGTGTTAACGAACCGATTCGAATTGAATATTAGGTTTTTAAATTCTGATTTGTTTAGTTAAATAATCTGTTTGTCTCGGTTCGTTTAGCTAAACAAATTTTAAAATTGGTTCGAATTCGGTTCGATAATAGTATAACTGTTTAAACGAGCCAAATAGTTCACGGCTAGCTCGGCTCGTTTTAGTAAACAAACTCAAACAACTATTGGAATTCGGTTCATTTACGAACAATTACCGAACGAATACGAACCAAACTCGAACAGTTTGCGAACTGTTCAGTTCGTTGAACAGCCCGAGCATCTTTAATAGCGACAAATTATTTAGAAAAAAAAAAAGAAACTTTTTGTGGCACAACCATTTTAAGGCTGAAACCTTTATAAATTATGTAGTAAGTCTCGCAATTAAATAATATTTTTTATATAAAATACACCCTTACCTATTAAGCAGAGGCTTTATCAACAACCACATGATCTTCTAAGTTTTGACTTATAGTTTCAACATGAACTCAATGCAACTAACAATCAAAGTGATTGCCTTTTGACTTCTCATTTTTATCTAAACTCAATGCAACAAACAGTCAAAGTGAATGCCACTCGATCTTGCAAAGCAAACTCCTCGAGCTTGAGATCTAGACAAATTTATACAATGCGTTCAGTATGTATTTAAAAATTTAGACTGTTGGTTAAATATGAATAGATAGACACACATATATATATATAGACGCTTGACTAATTACAAAAAAGCCTTTGGCATCTTAGGCTAGTTTGTCGTTCGTATGCAAACTGACATCTTAAGCTAGTTTGCCGTTTGTATGCAAGACTAGTAAATGAAGAGACAACCCCATTTTGTAATTCGTTAAGATTTGTTGACAGATATTCGTTGTTTGGATACAAAATATCATACTCTAACTTCAAAAGTTTTCACTATCTCATCTCCAAAAAACTTAATAAAAAATGTAAATTAAGTCGTTCAACAAACTTTTAAGTGAGAAGCCTAAACTATGCATCCGTTAAACTCGAACATGTTTCGGCATAAAGAGTGAGCTAACGGCAGGTATTCTTGTTCGGCACATGGCAAGATTGAACAGTATTAAACACCAAAGCCCCCAGGGGCATAGTCCAGTGGTAAGTGGCAAAGGTGATTGGAGCTAGAACCTCGACGTACCGAGTTCGAGTCCGTGTGGAGACAATCCTTCTTGAAATATTACAAGGGTTGCCTCTGGGCTGGCTGAGTCTCGTGTGTCCTCTCCCTTTATAGGGCTGCCGGTGGAGCACATCCCTCGATTTACATCCCACCTGACTTAGGTGCCTCTGGTACAGGTGGGGGAGAACTCACTCCCTCGTCAAAGTATTTAACACCAAAATATGATGGCGGTGGTTCCATTTAAAGCATAATTAATAAGCAAATTGCTGACGCGATCTGCTTGAAATTTCCATCCAACTGCATTTATGATGCAAGCTTACATATCACGGCTGTAACGTTTCGTCAGAATGAGCGACTAATCATCAATCAAATTACATTCAGTCGACAGCTTAATTTACGAAGCAACATTTGTCAGTGTGTGAAGCTTTTGTTCAATAATCGTTATTTTGTTCTGAAGAATTAAGATTAAGTTTAGCCTGAGAGTGAGAAGTTATGTTGAGCAATACACGTCTTTCTGCCTACTTGAGTACACATCCTAGTCGAGTTTACATGTCAAGAACAGTACTTAGAGATGCATAAAACAGCTTTAAGATTGACAGTTGAAATTTGGTGGTTCAACATTCAAAAACTTAGAGTAATATGTGGTGGTATATCATCCTCATATAACTCATACCCATATATTTTGAAAGCATTTTATCTCAAAGTGGCTAATGTAAGACAATATTCTTAATACGCGTCCTCACATGATAACGTGGCTTAACATACACACGTGTCTTAGAACCCACCCTCAATCACAAACCACAAGTCAGTCATGAACACATATACTTGGATGAGGGGAGACAATAAATGATCAATTATTAGTCAAGTAAGGTGTGAGTCTACATTTTCAAACGATACCATGTTGAAACTTGGGCTTACATGAGGTGATGCTCATATCTACTCAAAACCTTAAGCCAACGGTGGTGTTATCTTATCCTTATAACTCATACCCATGTAATTTGAAAGTATTTTATATCAAAGTGACTAATATGGGAAAATATTGTAGAAATTATTCAAAAGATTGGAGGCTGAATAGGAATTTTTATTCAGGCTTCTCACAGTGGATTACAAACAATCCTATTTATATAAGGAGTCTTTCTACCGGCTATATTTACAATAGAGAGAGATGTGTCTAACGGCTCTCTTTGGTGTTTTCTTCTATGCCACTGATTTAGTGAGTTGTACTGGTGTATATCTGAACTTTTACAAGTATGTGTACCGTATGTGTACAGTAAGTGTAATTTATATGTTTCTATGTCATATTTCTATACTCCCCCTCAAACTTAGTGCATAGGTAGGATGCAACTAAGTTTGGACCATTTAACAAGAAAGAGCCTCAATAATTCTTCTATCTTGTATCACAATGTCTTTTATCAGCCGGTTTATATTCAGAATCAGTCATTTCTTCAACATTCTGTCCATTAGTTCTTCTCATGATATAGATCACCATAATGGATAGGATTGAGAACTATGGCGTTAACAGTGCTTTGCATCGCAGAATAAGTCTTTGCATCGCAGAATAAGTCGTTTATCTCCATCTGCTGCTATCTTTGATGGTGAGTTTATTAGGATGCCATTCTTACCGCTCCAGTACTGTTTCCAGTGGAATCGTGGAGGAAGTCATGTTTTATGCCTTGAATCACAGAGTATTTGATAGGAAACCTGTTAGGCACCATGTTTTGTTCTCGAGACCCCGTTCCAGATTAGTAGTGACACATATAGATCTTGTAGTATCTTTAAAGCTTCATATGCCTCTAAGCACCCTGTAAAGAACAGTGTGGTTCCCTGCAGATAAAAAATTATGTGAAAAAGAACACTCCTGAGCTGTGTTCTGTTCCTGCAATAAAACACTTTTATGTGAATATGAAACTGCCAAATTCCTTTATCAGCTAATTATTGTGCCCATGCCTCCCTGCAAAACAATGATTATAAGACTTCAGGATCCTAGATGAATCCTGCAACAAATTATCCTGCAATAGCAAATTCAATTTTAAAAACACTCCATGCAATGTATCCCCTGTATTCAAAGCGTTTGACTCTTGTTTATGTCCGCCAGAACAACCCTGCACATGTTAGTGTAAAACTGAACAACACCTGCAATATAGGGTTAGTTTGAGGTTCCTGCAGATTGGAAAGATTAGTAACCAAGAAAATCATATTAAAGAGCTGGAAAAGAGCAACTCATACACACCATAGATGGTAGTTACATAAAACATTACAAAGACAATGATACAATAGGACATATACAAGGGTCATTTAGATACAGGAAGATATAGAAAATAGTCTTAGTGGAACCTGATGCCAAATCCAATCTATAACTACTTATGTCAACCCGAAGATTTTCTCTAAACAGATCTTTTCTTACTCTTCTGGTTTTGACTATCTTCGTTGCACCCCTGTGCTTTCTTTGTTGCAGAGAGCAGATTTGTTGAAACAACTGATTCTCTTCTGACCAAGCTCAAGTATGCTCAAGAAATTATAATACGATCTAGCATAATTTCACTCTCAATCAACAGGTGAGTTTTTTCACTCTCAATCAACAGGTGAGTTTTTCATTACCCCCACCGTTATTTGAACCAGGATGACACCCAAATTTTTTTTTGAGCTAAGGGATACCGCAGATAATATCCAAATATGCCAGCAGGTTAATTAGGAAAAAAACACACTCACAATGTAAGACTTGATTCAACAATTAATGATGAGACAAAGCATAAAGCATATTGATCTATAGAACAAGTAGTGTAGAGGCAATAGAGGAACAACTTATGAAGATAGAAATAAGTCCATGCTTTTCAAGATATAACAACCAAAGATTTAGAGATCAAAAAAATCACAGTCAAGTAGATAAAGAATGGACACGCCTAAACCAGTGCAACAAGGATACAGAATACTTACACAATTACAGAGGGGCAAGATAAAAGCTCGTGTTCAAGAGATACATAGTATTGATAAGATCACTAGACTAGGAGATTATCAATCACCCAGGACTACAAGAGAACACATGAAAAGTTAAAGAAAGCACTTCACACCATACTACCAGGCATATTTATTTCAAGTGACACATGATAGAAGCAAATCAACATTGCAGCATCTTATCACTCAATGACATGCTTAAATTACAAAGAACCATTTTTTTTTTGGAAAGAGAAACTTTATACAGAGCAAACTACCATGATTGACATTCAGTATGAGTAAAAGCAAATTTTGACAATCCTTATACAAACAAAAAACTGGTTGAGACAATAAAACTTAGACAAATAGACCATAGCAGTTGAGAATAGGTCAAGAACAAGAAGAAACAGCCTGCTACAATTGCAGGGAATCACCATATACTCACATTCCAGGCTCAAGTTACTTTTATAAACCCAAACGATGCACCAGACTGCATAAAATTGTATTATGCAGATAAGAGAGCTCCCCCTGAGTCCTATGACCAAACAGGAGAAGGAAGAAATCATTTCAGATTCAATATATATCTAGGAGCAGGGAAACATAGAAATAACGCATTTTCAATCGAATAACTGCACATATTAAACAAGCACAGAAGGGTACAAGGAGATGAGTTGGAAGTGTAGACCTGAGGAGCTACAGTACTAAGACATGAGTGGAGTTTTATAGAACCTCCCAAATACGACTAGTATTCCATCTGTGACCAACAAATTGTGGGTATATACCCATGTGTTCATAGTCTTATTCATACATTCTGTCAAGCAGGCAGTCGACACCATCTTTACCCTTGACCATAATCGAATTACATTGGTGAACCACATCTCCCAAGGGAAGGTAGTGAGCATGAGATGGTTTTCCTTCACCCATGTCTTAGAAACGACCTGCAATCCTAATCAAAACTCAAGGAAAAAGAGATTTAAATATCCCAAAAAATAGAGACACACATGTGAGTATAGAAGTTAAATGTGCAGCTCGATCTTGAGCACACAAAAAAAATCAGTATAACCACGATATGCATGCAAGTATAGAACTTGACTACAGAGGTGGAAGTCGAGCAATCGGCTTCTGATAATTCTCAGAAATGGTTACCAGCAAGCCTTAACCACATGAATTTTGCACAGAGGCTTCTGCCTTTCTTAGTCAAACAGCATTGGTTCCTGCATGCACTTATAGAACACAATCGAATTATAACAATCAATAACCAATGTTTCAGAGTAAACAGGGATTTGTTCACCAGACCGAACAACTTTCCTGAGTTTACTCAACAAAGAGATGTTTATGGTTCCGTAGATGTTTAATTTGCAATAGCATAGATTCCTCTTTTCTCAGATTTTTTTTTTCTTTCTAGAAACAAATAGATTGGAGCAAAAGGTTCGAATCATGAAGAGTTCTAGATAAACAGAGATAAACAAATTAGTTTGTTGAGTGAAATAGCTTAAGTAGAATGAAATATCTGGAAGAATAAGGAAGAGGTGAGACAAAAAAATTGAGAGAATAAGCAATAGAGACAAAAAAACTTTCGGCTGAAAAGATATTTGATGAGAACTACAATGATGATGGAGTAAATACGTGTACAAAATGCAGAGAAAAATGTCGGTGAGAGAACATGTGTAGTAAATGTGGAGCGTACGGGTGTCTTTGAAAATGGGAGTTGTAAAAATTGATGTTGACAGGTTTAATGTAGTCGATGAAAGCAAAAGAAATAAAATAAAGATAACTATTACACCTGACAACTTCTAATTTGTAGAAGAGTAAGTGGAAGGAAAAATAATTCAAACAGTCTTTTTCTCTCTTTTCGTAATTGTTGGTAATTGATGGAACAGATACTGGCCTAGGAAAGTGGGTTTTAATCTTCTCGAGGAAGCTTTGTATAATTACCTCCCAGCAGCTTCAAAAAGAGCCAGCCACTCATCTGAAAATGGAGCTTCATCCTTTTTAAGGGATAATCTTGAGAGTGCTTTTGCTTGATGAACCCGCAGTTCTCTTGCTCTAGTTCAGTAGAAGCCTAGACCACAAGATCACCAAATACTGCATTCTTCACATTTGAAACACTGCTGACTATATCTGGAGAATCACATTCAGCAATTGCAATTTGATTCACTTCCACCATGTTGACTGTTCTCCAGCACAGGACATAAATTACTTTCAAAGATCATAGCCTCCTGAAATTTTTCCCGTGCAATTCTCGGTCCAAACCAACAACTATTATGAGAAAATGTATTGCTCAGAAGAACCGATTCATTCATTATGGATGAATCAGCCGTATTTGTTTTTTTCTTCTTCCTCCACGGTAAATACTTTTTTCTTTCCCTTCTTCAACCTTCCTTTTCTGTTGTGCTTTGCCACATCCTCAAGAGATGAACTTTGTTTGTTGAACTCATTGCTTGCAACTCTTTGAGACAATTCATGTCCAAGATTCTGCTGGGCATGATGAAAGGCACTGTCGTGCAACTGAAAACTGTCAGTACTGCTTTTCCGGCAATGTTCCGACCTCTATGGTGGAGAAATCTGGAATTCTGCAGAGGATACTTCTTTACGTAGTGTTGATATTATCTAGCTTTATTGAAGGAAATATTTTGACTTAGCCAAGGCTCTTCATAGCCAATGGAGAAGATTTCGACTTTAGCCTATTTAAAAGATTTCGACTTTAATAGCCAAGGCTCTTCATAGCCAATGGAGAAGATTTCGGCTTTAATAGCCAAGGCTCTTCATAGCCTCTTAGAAGTTTATAGATATATTGGTCTGAAGAATTGGCTCTCTGGCCTTTGATGAGATTTTGAGGCTCTTTGATGAAATAGTTTAGAAATGGCTCTTACGACCTTTGAAGGAATTTTGAGGCGTGAGGTATTTGAAGAAATAATTCAGAAAATGCATTTTTGCTTGTGAAAGAAGCTGAATATGAGTATGGTAGGTCATCTTCTTCACAGCCTTTTTACCATCTTTTCTTCTTCTTTGAGCTCATGGCTCTGATACCATGTAGAAATTATTCAAAAGATTGGAGGCTGAATAGGAATTTTTATTCAGGCTTCTCACAGTGGATTACAAACAATCCTATTTATATAAGGAGTCTTTCTACCGGCTATATTTACAATAGAGAGAGATGTGTCTAACAGCTCTCTTTGGTGTTTTCTTCTATGCCACTGATTTAGTGAGTTGTATTGGTGTATATCTGAACTTTTACAAGTATGTGTACCGTATGTGTACAGTAAGTGTAATTTATATGTTTCTATGTCATATTTCTATAAATATTCTTAATGTTGATTGCTGGTTACTTTTTCACCATCGGCTCTGCTTATAGCCGCTAAGCCTCGTACCTTCCCACCATAGTAAACTTCCTCCACTCTTCTAAGGTCACATACTTCATGCCTGCCATTGAAAGAGATACGTAAGATCCTTTAAGGATTAGCAGTGTGCCATTTCTAATAAATGCACCCAGAAATACTGAACCGGCTATAAAAACCATGACTGGTGAAGAGAAAAATAAAGAAGATGACATACTATCGAACTTCTTGCGCAAGAAGTCATTTCGGAGCTTAAGCACACAACCATCGGGGGCAGTCTCCAGCAGTCACCTGGTTCAACCACATACCTGGGCTGCAACACATGAATAGTTAAACACAAAGTTAGGAGGTCTGAAGGCAGAGCTTTTTGAGCAACATGCAACAGTCCCACTTGACTATTTTATCACACAGGATAAGCCAGAAGAATAATTAGATGCAGAATGTGAAGTGCAAATAAGATCCCAATTGAGAACTTTTCAGTTTTCACGTGAAAGCATTTAACTTTCTGCATGTCAGTTACAGATGTGAGCATCCTAACATATGGCTGATGTCAAGGCCATAAATAGTCTTCTCAATCTGTGTTAGCCTCTTTCCTTCAAGACTTTCAAAAGTATCAGGTTGTGGTTTGGCGCCTACTGATAATTCATTAAAAGGACGTTTATTAGACTTCGCATTTGTGCACACCCTGTAGAGTCTGGATCGCTTCGTGATCTGATTTACGCGATTTAACTTACAACTGGAACAAGGTGAGATACTAACCATTTCATTTGAGATGAAGAAAATCCCTGCAAATAAAAAACAGTTTATGTGATTTGTACTCCACACGGATACCCAGTATCATAGCAGCATATGTTGAATCCATTATAGTATATTTGGAAAAGGACTCAAAATCTTTAAGGAAACTTGGACAGAGAACGTATATCGCATATCATAATTCAGTGAAACTACTAGGAAGATGACAAAGCTTCCATTCTGTTTTGTTAATAAAAAATTTCAATATATTTCTTTAGAAAACCAGCAACTATCTCAAGAAAGTAATTTGACCGCATAAGAAATAAATCATCCAGTGTTGCGTTAAAATGACTTTTATGAATCAATATTCTTCTTCCTGGACCTCCTGGTCATTCCAGACATTCGCAAACTAAACATTCAAAGTATTTAAGCTGTTAAATAGTCGATGAACAGTTTTTGGTAAATCTAATCGTACAAAAACAGAGTTAGCTTTAGTTTTATTTGTGGTATGGTGCACTAAAAACCAGAGGAATTCACATAGAAAGCGATACAAATTCAAATGGGTGCTGCCACTTTTAAATAAATTGCTACTAGACAACAACAACACAATACATACTCAATATATCCCAACGATAACAAAAACTATCATTAGAGTTTGAGAAGAGTTAAAGAATTTGTTTCCAACGAAACCACGGCTCTATATGTACTTCCATACATAACACAATAATCGGGATAATGTGTTAGTATGATAGTAAAAGAATTTTGTAAATACATATAGAAAAATATAAAAAAACATATTAAAAAAATGAACAAAAATACGTGGATAGGTTGAAAAGATAAAGGACAGAAGGCCATGTTCAAACATTTGATTATGAGTTAGAAAAAGTGAAAGTTAAAATAAAAAACAATGAAAGGAATAATGTTTGGTAGCACATGCCTAAAAGACAGCTCATTAATAAATAAATAAATAAATAATATAAACGACGAAGCAGCACATACCCATTAATCAATATGATATATACGAGTAAAAATGATTAACGTGTTAAAAGTGATGTGTCAAGCAAAACAGAAGGAACTGTTTCATCATTATATTTTATTAGTTGATGATTATCGATTCAGATGCATAGTAGTTACTATTACTTGTATTAGAATTTGTTAACATGTCAATCGACAAATTTAAATATAATCATTAAATAACTATTAGATATATAATTGATACTTATCAACATCGACACAAGTTAATATAATCGATGAGTAATTATTAGGCATCCGAGTATATACTTATAAACCATAAGAATACAATACAAACCAGACCTAACTAAAATGATTGTAACTCATGCCCCCAATGTCAAGAGGTATTAGGTACGATTATAAATTTTCTCCACTTTTACAATAGTAGTTTATTCTATATATAGTGCTTGGTTTATTTGGTTATTCCACATATAATAAAGATTTCCCTCCTACAAAATAGTGACATGCATCTATTCAATGGAAATAAATAAATAAATAAGATAAGATAATAATGTTGGGCGGTCCAATAGATCATCATTAACAAGCGACGAAAAAAAAACAAATTCATTCATTAATCAACGTAAAATTATTTATACACACACGAGTACATCAGTAGCAAACATCCAATAGTATCCCACGTATATTTTTAAGTATTTCTGTATACTCCTCACGGGATTTCGCTGAGGGCGGGCGTTGAACAACTAGTAAAATTGCTACTTCGTGACTTTGAGGTCACATGTTCGAGCTTCGGAAACATTCTGTTACACAAAAGTCTAGGATAAGACTGTGTAAATTAGATCACAAAGTGATCAGATCACTCCCTAACCCCTGTCTAATACACCAGAAACGCGTCTTCACTGGATTTCGGAGTTCAACCAACTTTTGCTCCTTATAACATGTTCAGCAGTTCATGATCTAGTTCGGCGTTTTTTTCCCCTTCAATTTTTATTTTTATTTTTTTGTACATATGTTATCAGTATTAGATGTAGAAAATGTCTATATCACTACCTAATCTTTGTATTTCTCTAATGCCGTTTCTTTTCGGGAAGCTACTTTGTCAATATATTGGAAAATGAATGTTTCTTTCTTATGGAAAAAGAAAGTGACTATTTTTGAACATTAATATCCTTCCTCGAGAAAAGGAAACAATAGGAATATCCATTTGTTCCAATATCCAAAAAGTAAATAGACTCGGATGTGAAAATGACTAAGAATAAAATTGGCAAATTATCTTACTACTACTGTTACTAATATAAACTTGTCCGTAACAATGAAACTTTTTATTTGCAGAACTAAATAAATATTCTAGATAAACATGAGATTATGGCGAAATTGCAAACTAATCTATTTATATTATGTTTAAATAAAGAAAAATTATTCGTACGCTACTAATCTAACAACAAATTTTGTCGATACTCTTAATTACAATCAGTAGTTGCTCTTTTAATTATGTGGGTATCTTCTTGATAGAATGTAGAATCTTTTAACTCTTCCCTTAAGTTGAGCATTGTGATTTTCAATGCTTAACTTATACGATACTTTAGTTGATTCGAAAGATACGTTGGGAAGCCGATTTTGGTCATTAACTTCTTTATCCACAAAATCTCTATTACGCCTTTGGCAGTTCCTCGGAATTCCATCTCAACGCTGAACAGTGATACTGCCTTTTGTTTTTTTACTTCTCCATGTCACTAAATTTCTTCCGACTAGTGTAAAATAGACTGATGTAGACATTCGATCATTTGAATTAACAGTCCAATCTGTATCGGTGTATGCTTCGATGTTGAGGTGATTGTTTCATTTGAACGTGATTATGCATCTTGTTGTATCTTTCAGGTATTGTAATATCCTCATGACTGCTCCCATATGTTCCACATGTGGATGGTGCATGAACTGGCTTACAACTCCGATTGCATCTGCTATATCTGGTTGAGAATTTGTCAAATAGATCAGTTTTCCAACCAGTAGATAATACCTTTCTTTTCTACTAAGCCATCACCTTTCAATATTCAAAGCCCATGATTAACATGTATTGGAGTATCTGATGGTTTACAATCAAACATTCATATCTTTGCAGGTAAATTCAGAAGATACTTTCGTCGGGATATAAAGATTTCTTTGCTAGATCGTAAAACATCAATTACCAAGAAGTACTTTAGCCTTTCTAGATTCTTCATCTCAAACTCCATTAACAGGTTCCTTTTTAACTGTTTAATCTCCTAGCTGTCACTTCTTGTTATGATCATGTCATCCACATAGATGATTAAGTACGTAATCAGGTTACCTTTCCTTTTCAAAAACAGAGTATGACCAGAGTTACTCTATTTGCATATAAGTTATTTCATTGCCATAGTGAATCTTCCGAACCATGTTTGTGGAGACTGTTTGAGCCTATGTAGTGCCTTTTTGAGTCGACACACCTCATCTTTCTTGAACAAATTAGAAAAGTCTGGTGCAGCTTTCATATATACTTCTTCTTTCAAATCTCCATGGAGAAATGAGGTTTTTACGTCGAACTAATGAAGTGGCCAGTCCTTGTTTGCTGTGACTAAGAACAGAACTCGGATTGTATCTATCTTTGTCGATGAAGAGAATGTCTCATAATAGTCGAAAACACAATCTATGTGTAGCCTTTTGCCACTAGTCAAGCCTTATATCGTTCTATGGTTCCATCAACATTATGTTTGATAGTAAAGATCCATCTGCGTCCAATCAGTCTTTTTCCAGCTAAAAGTCTACACTTCTTTCAAGTACCTTTTTTTTTCCAGAGCATCTATTTATGTATTCATTGCCGACTACCATCGTTCTTTTGTTTGACCTCTTGAGCATTCATTGAGATTTTCTGGTTGTACAGAGTTATAGTAAATGCTTTTTCTGTATCGGATAAGCTATCCCTTACTAAGTTGTCCACTGGATAACTGCTATCTCAGAAAACATGTTCTGGTGAGTATCGCACCAGCGACATTCTTTGGTTACTCTGCTAAGCAAAATATACATGCTTTCTTCAACCACTTCCAGATTAGTATCAGTAGTATCATTATTTGTTACAAAAGAGAAAATATCTGAACTGAATTCTGTTTCACTTGTTTCTTCTCGGACATATCCGAAGGTCGATCATGTATGAGTTCATTGGTCACTGCTACATTGATGGGTGCGAGTGAATCATTAATGATCCCCACTTAGCATGAGATTGGTTGAGATAGTAAAAATTTGTTTCAAGAAAATCAAAATCCATGGCGACATAGATGTGATAGTTAACTATGATGTTAAAACTTTACCCTTTTCTGATGAACCATATATCCCACAAATACACATTTAATGGAAAAAAGATCGAGTTTAGTTCTTTCATGTTTTGGAACATAGACAAATATAGAGCAATTAAAATTTCATGGTCAGAGAGTTAATATATGTTGCATAGTGTTTGGGTTTCCAGGACTTGGATAAGAGTTTTGTGGTCAAAAATATTTTGTGGGTAAGAAGTTAAGAAGATAATATGACGTGGCAATAGCTTCGAGCCAAAAGTTTTTTGGAAAATCGGATTCAAGCATCACGACTCTGATTATTTCAACGAAAATAATTTTTTATTCTTTATGCAACAACATTTTGTTAAGGTGTATTTAAACATGTGGTTTGAAGACCATTTTTGTAGAAAATGTTTCTTATTTCATTCCGCCATTATCAGACATAAGTATTTGGATTTTTTTATTTGAATTGGGTCTGAATCATTCAGAAAAGTCAACAAATTTTACATACACTTCATGTTTAGGCTTTATAAAGTATATCCTGTCATGCGAAAAAAATTGTCAACAAATAATTCAAACATGATTAGAGGAGGGTATTTTTTTTAATTGTAAAAGCGCACACTTAGTTAGATTAACTGTGCGTGCACGAATTCCGTATATCAGCCTAAATAGTCCGAAAACAAGGTTTTTTTTTTGGATATATTTTTAAACATCCGGAGAATTCGCTGTACATTAGTTTTTCTTTTTCTTCTTCAATAATTATATATATATATATATATATATATATATATATATATATATATATATATATATATATATATTGCAATTAACCCTTTCATTTTTAAAGTTTCTCTGTCTCAAGTGTGAAGACTTGACCACTCTTTTCTTGGCCGTCGTCTCTCAAGTCTGAATTCCTCCACGGATCGCAAGAAAGTCAGCTTTTGGACTCTCAGTTCCATTTTGATCTTTTTTCCAATCATCTACGCAATTCGCAAAGGTGAGCTTTATACTTAAAGTTATGATCTTGGCATTTCATTTGTTGAGTTCCTACTGAATAGGCTAGGGGAAGTCACCTCAAAATTCAAGAACTTTAATGTTTGTTGACTTGCCAACTTGGTGAGGATCATTAAGCTAACAGGTAAGGAACTATTAGTTCGATACTTGAATTTGTGGGCTTCTTGTTTTCTATGCTGGATTGATAATCTTGAGATGATTTTGGTTCATTTGTTTGTATTTCTGCTTCAAGCTTATGCAATTAGTTGGTGGCAAAAAGTTGGCCTTTTCCTATTGCCCTTTTTGATGATTTAATTGGTTGATGTTGGCATCGAATGAAGTCTTTCTATTCAAGCCCATAATTTGTGTGTGTTAATATTTAATTTGTGCTCCAAAGACAACTAGAATCTTTGTCTATTAGTATAATATAATTAAATGGATCTGCTTTTACGGGGCGTAGTTTGTTGAAGGCCATGAGGTGTTTTCAATTTCTTGGCGGAGAAAAGGATGAAGATAAGACGGCCAAGAACTCAGATAATTCATTTGCCTCTGCATTTACAAGATCTGAATTTGATTCTCAGAACGTATCTGATACTAGTTCAGAATCCCGGGGAAGAAACCAATACCCCAATATGTATGAGAGACCTAACAACTTGAGGGTATTCACAGTTGCCGAGCTAAAAGCTGCTACGAAGAATTTTAATCATTGTGCAAAGCTTGGTGAAGGTGGTTTTGGGTGTGTGTACAAAGGTGCAATTAAGAACGCTGATGATCCAGACAAAAAGATGGATGTAGCCATAAAACAACTTGGTAGAAGAGGATTTCAGGTAAGGCTTTTTTTTTTTTTAAATTTAAAATGCATCTTAGGTGCCAATTTGATGATTCTGAAATTTTCATGACTGCTTGTGTTGTTTCTTGAAGCATGATTTCCTTATACAGGGTAGTTATTTAGTGAGTGTCAGAGAGCAATAAAGACATGTCTGAAATTGGATAGAAAGAGCTTATAGATTATTCCACAGACAAATCTTGACAACGACTTTTAGCATATCATGGACATGGATAATGTTAAGATTTGATCAATGTTTATCTCTGTTTTTTAGTTTTTCCGTTCATCATTACTTCATAATTTATACTAACACTGCATCGGTTATCAACAAAGCTTAACTATGTTTGGGAACTTTTGATGCTTCTTCATCTTTGTTGGTTTTTGGACTGCATTTAGTTGAGTTTACTTGCGTTGCATCACTTATTAATGCACGATCACCTGGCTCCCGCATCCAGTTGAGACGAAGGCTTCCTGATAAATGAGAAAGGCTATGAAAGACATGGCTAGGAGAGATCTCAATCTGATCTGTTTATAAGTTAAAATGATAAAACATTCTTCCTGCAAAAGATGACGTCATAACCTAAACGTTTTCCAATTTTTGAGTAGGATTTAGATTCACCACTTGAGCTTTTCTGTTTGGAGGCTGCATAATGGTGAATTTGAATGAAACTTGTGTCTTAAGCAAGAGTAGGCTGTGGGCCATGCTTATTAAACAGCTAGCAAGTTCTTGCGAGCTGGACCTGATATTTTTTCTTACAAGCCACCACTTCTCCAGACATAAATAAGAGAAATACTAAGGATTTTCTGGGTGAATTCAATGGTCACAAAGATAGCTAAAGTGTCAGAGGTAAAATGGTTCACTCCACCAAGATATTTTAGATTTTGAGTTGTCCTATTTTTGAAAAGTTCAGTATCTGGCCAAACTGATGCAAACCATAGCTGAAAGACTTGAAAGGGGATTGCCGAAGTTTGCTACTTTATTAACTGACTTCCCCTGGTGTTACCTTAAAATTTAATTACATGCGAATATCCTAAGTTCCAAACTAGTTTTCATGTGGTGGTTGTGAAAAATTGAAATTGACGGTATCATGATTGGACAAGATTGGATTTGGAGGCTGTAGCTAACTTCTCCTGGAATCATTTGATGGAGTCTGCTGCTTGATAGATCCTCATGCCTTTGCCATTTGATGAAGGGCCCAGCCATAATATAGAACTCAAAATAAAAATTTCAGAAGTAAGGTTTCTTGTCAATATGCTGAATTCTAACATGTAGGTTTCAAGTAAGCTCTTGGTCTGAACTCTTATAATTCAACACATCTTGTTATCAGTTGAGCAATTTTAGTAAGCTGGTATTAAGGTATGAAAATCCATTCTAACTCAATTCATTGGCTGATCTCGTTTCCTTTGCCCAGGGTCACAAAGAGTGGGTCACTGAAGTTAATGTTTTGGGTGTGGTTGAACATCCAAATCTTGTAAAGCTGATAGGTTACTGTGCTGAGAATGATGAGAGAGGAATCCAGAGGCTTCTAATTTATGAATATATGCCAAACAGAAGTGTAGAAGACCATCTATCAATTAGATCAGGAGTTACTCTCTCCTGGCCTATGAGGCTAAAGATAGCCCAAGATGCTGCTAGAGGCTTAGTGTATCTGCATGAACAAATGGATTTTCAGGTATTTCTTGTTCCTCTGACATTCGTAGAATCTTTTCTTGCCCCTTCTTTCTTTCAAACTTTCTGCTAGAATTCAAAGGACCAGTGTTGTTTTCTTTTTACCTTCTGGTATGGTGGCTTGATAAAAGTAACGCTTTGTAACTTGTCATCTGGTATGGTGGCTTGATAAAAGTGAAGGCTTTATTACTAGTCATCTGGTTTGGTGGTTTGATGTGATTGTTTGAGCTGTCTTGTATTAGTGATTCTCCAGTGTTGTTCAGAACATGGGTTTGAATCGCGGTGTGATCTCGTGTGTAAATTTTGCAGATCATTTTTAGAGACTTCAAATCTTCAAACATTTTGTTGGATGAGCAGTGGAATGCTAAGTTATCAGACTTCGGATTGGCTAGGTTGGGCCCTGAAGAAGGACTAACTCATGTCTCAACTGCTGTATGTTTTGCATAATGCTTTATGTCATTAGATCTTAAGTAATGAACCTCTGGTAGAAAGTAGTAGCACATTTTATGCTGTTATCTTTTTCTCAATTTTGGTTATCTTGGGAACTATAAATTAGGAAATATAATTGTGTGTCAGTGGTTACAATGGATCAAAATTTTCTTGTTCCCAAGTTTTCTTTTACTGAATTACAGTTGGTTGTATCAGGTGGTTGGAACAGTGGGATATGCAGCCCCAGAGTACATTCAAACAGGTCATCTGACTTCCAGAAGTGACGTATGGAGCTACGGTGTCTTTCTATATGAACTCATCACAGGTAGACGCCCACTGGATAGAAACAAGCCAAGAAGTGAGCAAAAACTACTGGAGTGGGTAAAACCATATGTAACAGATACTAAAAAGTTTCAAATCATATTAGATCCTAGACTTGACACAAGGAACTGTTCAAGGTCAGCTTATGAACTCTCCCTTGTGGCTAATCGCTGCTTGGCTAGACATGCAAAAACGCGTCCAAAAATGAGCGAAGTATTGGAATTGGTAAATCAAGTTGTTGAGTCATCAGCAGCAGTGGGTAGTCCTCAACCAAGTGTAAGAAGAGTAAAGCAGAGAGTAAACTCAGAGGAGGTGAAGGAGAGGAGTAAAAGGAAAATGATGGAGGCAAAAGGTGCAGATGGTGGCTGGCTAGGTAGATTGTTGGCATCTAAAATAGTCAAAGCGCGTTGTTGAGCTTGAGGACCTGAGGTGTCTAGAAACTTTTCGGATTTTCTTCAGTTCAATTAGCTGAATGGTTCAACCATCTAGCTAGAAGACTCGGAAATTTCGTGGTTTTTCATATCCGGGTTCGGTAGAAATCCTGTTCTGTTGTATGTTGTTGGAAAAGAAAAAGAGGTTCCGTTTTTAAAGTGCTTTGTATACCAGGTTTTGTTGTAATGTCTGTACAAATAGAGGCTTTAGATTCACACAGTTACACGTAGTATATTTTAACTTACCTCTTGTAAGTTGTAACTCTCCTTGATTACAATAATAATTTGGAAGCATTTATATGTATATTGTGTTTTGTGCGTACAATTACATTGCGAAGCGATCCGATCTTTTTCCTGTGAAAACACGGGAACTTAGTGCTTTGCGGTCCTTTTTTGTGTTTTGTCAAGGTCTTTGGTTAGAGGTGTGAAACAAGCTGGCCTTTTTCAGATTCTAATGGGCCTTATAGCGAACCTATCAGGGCCGGTTGTTAAGCCCTTCTTCTCAAATGTAGTTCCTCATGAACACCATTAAGCCGGAAATTGAATAAAGTATAAACTTCTCCATATAGACTGAAAGTCATGGTATATTTAAAAAAAAAAGGTCAATGACAATTGAATAATTTAATTGTATATACAAATAAAAAAAACCTGAATAAGATTGGTGGATATAAAACCAAAGTCCGGCACTTTTTGTTCCAATTTAGTGTATCTGTGTTCCCGGTACACTAAGCTCCTGTGTTTGCACTGGAGTGGCTGAATCGCTTAAGAATCTAATGTATGCAACCTTATCCTACATTTTGTGCAAGAGGCTGTTTCCGTGACTTGAACTCATGACCTCAAGGTTACAAAACAGCAACGTGACTTCAAAGCCCGCCCTCTAGTGTATCTGGAAGAAGAGACATGCACAGGTAACGGAGAACAAATCAACTCCAGCCTTCGAACCAAGGGAATGTAACAGGGCAGCCGATGCACTGTTTCACCTTGGTCATGCTACTCAAGTTCATCTTCAAGAGCTTCATGATCCACCTGAGCAACTTCTAAGAATACTGGGAGATGATTTGAGACAGGTCCTCTGCTTGAGAGGCCATAACTTATGTTCTAATTAAGGGGTTTAAAACATAATATTTTAAATATATTGTCGTGATCCGCCAGGTCTTTAATGGGTTTTCAGTTGAACCGATGGATCACACAGTATCAAAGTGGGTCAAATGCTAACTGAGTTAAAGCTAAACCGGTCCGATTTGATACGTGCGAGACACTGGTTTCACTGGTCCAACCGTAAAGCCGGCCTGCTATTTTCAAATTCTTGCCTTGCTTCCATATACATCTTGGGAAATCTAGTATTATGCCCCTACTGCCTGTTTGCATTTCACTTAGAATACACAACAACAACAATAACATTACCCTATTGACTTAGATACTCTCGCCTATATCGATGTATGAGGGGTCAGATGGGCACAATCATACCCATGTGTTAGAATTCAAAACCGCGTATCAAGCATGATTGGAGTCAAAGAAAAACGACATTTATTAACACTTCCACTTCAACGGCATCATGGTCAGCATGGATACTGTCATGTGTTGCAAAAATATAGACGGCAAACATCCAACTCAAACAATATTCCCGGAGACTTAGAAGTCACCGATGTTGAAACTTTATCTATAAATTACGCTTTAGTAAGAGACAAACGTTCAAGAGTTGAAGGGCGAGTCTGGTAGCAACTGGAAAAATTTCTATTTTATGACTTTGTAGTTATGAGTTCGAACTGCGGAAACAGCTTCTTGCACAAAGTATAGGATAAGGATGCGTATGTCAGATCGCGAAACGATCCGGTCCCTCTCCAGATTCTACGCAAACATGGAAGACTAGTGCACTGGGAACGCCCTTTTCAACGTTCAAGAGTGGAGGCATATAAGATCAAAAAATGCCTAAGGTCGTAGAATGAAAAATTTAAAAGATTGCTTGCATGTATTTTGGTCCATGACATGTCGTGGAATGAAGAATTCAAAAACGTGTGAAGCAGGTTGAGATCTGAGGAGGCTAAATGTGACGCAAAATATGAGGTCTTTAATTACGCGTCGACATGTGTACAAAAACAGTTTTTTTTTTAAAAAAAAACTGCAGCACCCCCTTCTTTAAAAAACTGCTTTTGTACACGTGGCGACGCGTGATTGGAATCTTCATATTTTGCATCATCTTTAGTCTTCTCAGATCTGAACCGGTGTGAAGCATACTTAAATTCAAGGAAAAACGCCAGCATGGATGCAGCTCCCATAACATATGTGTAATACAAACATATCCATCCAACTCAAACAATATCTCTGCGGGCTTAGGATTTAGTTGACTTCGAAATTTTATCTATAAATTAAGCTTTAGTAAGAGGCAAACCTCCAGCAGTCGAGGCATATAACAACATATCATTTGTAAGAATACGAGAACATGACTAAGGTCGTGTACTTTGCCGCAGTGCTTTTCATCATTTGCTTTGGTTAGTACTTTCTCGTATTTATAATTTATTTTGTGGATTTTTTTTTCCTTTTAAATAAGGTGCCACTAATCATGAATTCTCTATATCCTTTCTAGGGGAGCCAAATCGCGTTGAGGGCAAGCCAGGAATGAGGACTGGGGAAAGGAATTCCCTGGAAAAGGCGCTGATACCATCAAGAAAAGACCCAGAAATTTTATGTTATGGTGAATGCAACATCAGGTATCCTGAATGTGAAAACCCTGATTATTGCCAGTGTGACACTGATGATGAAGTGTGCATCCCTAAGGATTTCTCATGCAGTGGCGATTGCTATTATTTGGCTCCTGATTGTTACAATGAGAAGTACTGCGAGTGTGATGAAGCAAACGAACTGTGCATCCCACGCAAGTAAGAATTTTTTTTAGAGGGGCGGGCTTGGAAGCTTAACGTTGTTGATTTTTGAACTTGAAGTTACGGGTTCGATCTGTTTTCTCCCTACACAAATGCTGGAGTCTTATACACATGGAACGCCCTTTTTAAACTTTGTTTACTGAAATTGGGATGTCTTAACTCATTTCATATATCGTATTTTATCTTTTTTTAAATAAAGGCATGGTACGTGTATTCGATTATGATATTGAACGAGTTGAAAGAGGGGATACACCTGAGTTAGGAAAGCTTTACCAGTTTTCCTGTTGAAGATATTGAGTGAACTATTGCTACTTAAATTGTTATTAGATTGTCAAAGACAATGCTTGCTCAATATAATGTGCACCTTATTCCATCTTTATTATAACACGATAAACCTAATATCTTTGATTTTTGATTTTTGATTGTGTTTGGAACGTGCTTAAATTAATGAATTTTCATTTTCAATTATGGTGATGTTTGGAAATATTTTCATTTTGTTTTATGACTGAATAACTTTGGTACAATTTATTTTGTATATAATAATGTAAAGTAAAATTAAAGCTATACCAGAATGGAATATTTCCTCGCAGAGCATAAGTCAATGATGACGGTAATTCTTTCTTGGGTCAAGATTGACCACTTTGAATCAAAACGAGTATTTAAATCCCGACTTTTATAAGTGCAGCTGTAATTTTTATTTTTTTAGCAGACAGTATAGCCATCAACGTACGACTATAATGAATTTCAATCTATGTCGTCATTGACTAGTAAATAAATATTCACTAAGTAATGGATGCATGATATACAAACCACATGTCTGAAATAGAATACTGAATATATCGTCCATTATATGTGTCAGTTTGTGAATAACAAAGTGACACAATTTGTGAAATGATTAGTTGTTACTTGTTAGTTAACAACCATCTCACTCCAAACAAAATGCTAAAAATCAAATACTTACGAATTAGTGATATTATTGGTTTTGTCGTTATTTTGCATTATATGTACGTATTCATGTTTATGGATATTTTAATATCGGCAGCCTCTTATTTATATTTTCTGAATTTCCTCATTAACTCACTAGCGCATCATATTCCTATTATTGTGTCATTTATAGATGTATTGTTTGACTGCCGTTCATTCTTCCGAGACCTTAACGATGACTTTTACTGCCGTTAAGATATACTAGTATGATTGATTGATTGTTCGTAAAATTATGATGTCGCATAGCATTAATCTAATTAACTATCACAGTAAAATTCCCTCGAAGATTTTCCGTCTTTTAGAGTTGACTTAGCTAGCAATGAAAGGAATCAAGTAGAAGGGGGAAAAAAATACTCTCTTCCCTTATCATAGTTCGTTAAAATATGTTACTTGATTAAACATCAATTAACATTAAATTTTAAAATTGTTCGACACAATAATTTGTTATAATATCACACCGTTTATGACTATTTTTACTTAACAATATACGAAATACTATGACAATTTGATTATAACTGGTATTTGATCAACTATGTGTTTGATCAGCTCTAACAAGAACTACTATAAATGTTATTCCTTATTAATAAATCTGTCAAACAAATAACAAATTGGACTTTCCGAAGTAACAAAGATGTCATGTAGTGAATCTGTTTAGAATATTGTCTCACATCGGACACTTTGAGATAAAATACATGGGTTATATGAGGTTGAGATGCCACCGCCCATAGCCTTAAAGTTTTGGGTGGATATGAGCCTCACATCATGTAAACTCAAGTTTCAACATGGTATCAGAACATGTTTAAAAGTGGACTTACACCTTGTCTGGGCTATGATTGACCATTTATTCCCTTCGTTCACCCAAGTCCAGATGTGTATGCATGACTTGTAGTTTGTGATTGAGGGCGGGTTCTAAAGTGCGTATGTATGTCAAACCACGTTGCTAAGTGAGGGCGGGTGTTGAGAATATTGTCCACATCAGACATTTTAAGATAAAATACATGGGTTATATGAGGCTGAGATACCACCGCCCATTGACTTAAGGTTTTGGTTGGATATGAACCTCACATAATGTGAACCCAAGTTTCAACAAAACCTCAAATGAATTAATGAACTTGTAAATTCATGTTCTTGTAATTACGATGGCACATGTATATGCATAATATGCATTTGCTCATTCTAATTCAACCTCATCCTTATTTCTTAGATACATGTGCCTTTTGGTAATTAATTAGTTTTAAATTCATATTCTTGAATAAAAAAGTCGGAGGTATATATATATATATATATATATATATATATATATATGACATAATATATATATGTATGTATGTACATACATACATACGTACGTACGTACATATGTATGTATATGTGTGTGTGTATGTATATAAACAGAGAGAAGTTGTACCAATATAAGCAAACTGGTGACATGTGAGCCTCCACAAAATTTTAATATGAAAATATTTTATTAGATGAAATATATAGGGAAGGTATGACATGCATCTATGTAAGAGTTGGATGTCATCCCCTAGTTATACCGAATCGGGTTTAGATATCATGAACTCTTTGTAGATACTAATGTTTCGTTTCATTTATTAAATATACCGCTAAATATCTGATTTATATATTATATAAAGATCATGAAACTAAACAAGAGTCTTCAGAGTTGAAATATCATGTCTTGAATTATTGTGTTTTAGATAAGATCTAGTGTTCAACAACTGGTTCTGTAGCGCCCCGACCCGGACAGCGGAATCCGACCCGGTGCACCCGTCGTAGCTTACTGAGAAGACTACAAGACGTCACATTTCTCGAGTACACACCGTCACTGACGTAAGAGAAATAAGTGCGGAAACATGTATCTAATGAATCTCCACCATCAATTCCATACATCAAATGGTAATAAAATCTCAAATGGTAGTCACGAAAATAGTGAACTGATCCTCAAGTGTATAAAAGAACGAAAATGAGAAATGACTATTTCAACTAGCTCCCAACAGGTCTCTATGTATCCCATTCAGCCCACTCGCCATCGTCTTCTATGAATATCATGTCGTAGCTAGGCTCATCTGCAATCACAAAGGTAGTACCCTTAGCGAAAAATGCTAGCAAGTAACCCGCTTATAAGACCTACGGGATCAACACATGGCAAGACATGAGTAGTAAATAATTCGAGGGAAAGGGGGCACATGTCCTGTATACTTTCAAAATTTATATATAACAGTATAAGAACGTAAGACAGAAACTCTTAACAATTAACATTTAGCATTACTCAAGACACATAGCAATCATCTCAACTGACTCACGTGATGCATGACAAAATATGCACTACACTACACAATCACGAACGCATGAGCCCTTTCTTTTCAAAACAGTGCAATGCATGTCACAATGTCCGGTCTCGTAACTCGTAACCCTGTAACGCACCCCGGCTTATATTTCCATCCCGGTTAACGTTACAGGCTCGTAATGCTCTGTGATGCACCCCGGCTTAAATTTCCATCCCGGTTAACATCACAGACTCGTAAAACTCTACAATGCACCTCGGCTTAAATTTCCATCCCGATTAACATTGTAGAGGACTTTATACCCTGTAACGCACCCCGGCTTAAATTTCCATCCCGGTTAACGTTACAGTCTTTTGTGCCCTACAGAGCACCCCGGCTTAAATTTCTATCCCGGTTAACACTGTAGGTCACCTTCGCAAATCGGTGCCGAAACACCTTTCTTTTCAAAACCATATGCAATGCACGTGCCATGATGCAAGACTCCTCATCTCATTCTCATTTCTCATTCTCGTATGCAATTCACATTCATAAAAGTCATTCATGTACACATGCGCAAGTACAAACACACACGAGTTTTCACCAACTTACACTTCATCACTTAGGCTTCAACTATCGCGTCAACACTTAGTCAGGATCCTAAGATCCATAACCTAAGACAAATATCCCTTAACCATTCCTCGTTGAACTCTCAGACACCTCGTACCTTCATCTCCTAACCCGCCTAAGTCATCCACGTTGAACTCCGATTCGAATACCCTTCAAATTCTCCAAACTTGATTCACCATCTTAAGTCATGTTCCCAAGACTTAGACTAGTTATAATCAGGTCCTAAGAAGTCCCTAAGGTCACCCAAAGGATCCCCTAGCTTCCCTCTTTCTTCCCTTGCTTTCCCACAAAACTGGTTGACGTCATACCCTGACGTCGATCGATCGACGTACGTCATACCCTGACGTCGATCGATCGACGTCCATCTGAGGCACGTCGATCTCTCACTTAATCTACGTCGATCGATCGACGTTCATCTGAGGCACGTCGAACTCTCACTCATCCTACGTCGATCGATCTACGTCCTTCTGAGGCACGTCATACCCTCACTTGCTATACGTCGATCGATCGACGTACGTCATACCCTGACGTCGATCGATCGACGTCCCCGTTCCAGAACACCATTCTGCAATTTTCTGCAGAAACTGCAGAAATAACCCCCAATTCGACCCCAACTTCCTTCAAAACCATTCCAAGCCTATTTCCCACTATCAATCCATCCTAAAATCACCCAAGACAACATCTTTAGCATACGATTCACGGATTCAAGCCTAGCACTCAAAGTACTTATCAAATCAACCCAAAGATCAAATCTTTTCACTCTCCCCTCCCTTCAACCACCATTATCAACAAAGTAGGGTTCAAGGGATCGGGATTTACATGATCTCATATAAACAACAATCAACGAACAAGATTTCAACATATAATGGCCAAATCTCAAACCAGAACACATAGATCTCACAAGTAGATTCACATAGAGAAATTACTGCATGGTGATCCAAATTGATATCAAAATAGGCCCCTTTCTCTTTCGCAAATCGTAAAAACTTATAAGTAGATTACTTGCCTTTGATTACTCGAAGACGAAATAGGGTACGAATGAAGATTGGATAGCTTTGTGAAGAAATTCTTCTCCTAGGGTTGAAGGGCTTTCAAATCGCCTAGGGTGATGATGAAGCGTCGGTTTTCTCTGCGTAAGAGAGAAAACTGACGTCTGTCAGTTTTTATATGGGATGGGGGAAAGTTTGGTGTTTCTAAATTATATTTTATTTCCTATTTATCTTAAAGGATAAATCCTAATATTTAATTCTGAAAATTAAATACAAATTAATTTCTAGTATTTAATCATTCCTTTAATTCACATTAATCCTATATTTAATTCGTCATTAGTTACAGTTGACCGTCATTAATTTCCTTAAAAATCCTTCTTTGTCTTTTAATTACCCTACGGAGGGTGCGGGGCATAACATCCCTCCCCCCTTACAAAAAGTTTCGTCCTCGAAACTGGCGTACCTTATAGGAAGAGATGTGGATATAGCTCCTTCATTTGATCCTCAAGCTCCCACGTGGCTTCGCGCTCCGTATGGTTACTCCACTGAACTTTAACATACGGAATGACGCGTCGGCGTAGGACTTGATCCTTTCTATCCACAATCTTCATTGGCTGCTCTTCGTAAGTGACGTCTTCTTTCACGTCTAAGGGTTGGGCTTCAAGGACATGGCTCGGATCCGATACGTATTTCCGTAGTTGAGATACGTGGAATACGTTATGGACTTGGGATAAACTCGGAGGTAAGGCTAGTCGATAAGCTCTTTCTCCAACCTTGCCTAGCACTTCGTAAGGGCCAATGTATCTCGGGCTTAACTTGCCCTTCACTCCAAACCTAGCAACTCCTTTAGTTGGTGAAACTCGTAGGTAAACCTTATCGCCCTCCTCAAACTCCAACGGTCGTCTCTTGGTGTCGGCCCAACTTTTACTGCGATCTTGAGCCACCTTGAGTTTCTCTCTTATTACCTTGACTTTTTCCACTGTTTGCTCAACCAATTCGGGTGCAGTGATTGTCCTTTCTCCAACCTCATCCCAACAAATCGGGGATCTGCACTTCCGCCCATATAGCGCTTCGAATGGCGCCATGCCAATTGCACTGTGATAGCTGTTATTATATGAAAACTCCATTAACTTCAACATGCTATCCCAGTTTCCTTTGAAGTCCAAGGCGCATGCTCTCAGCATATCTTCCAATGTTTGGATGGTCCTCTCGGATTGTCCATCCGTTTGCGGGTGGTATGCTGTGCTCATTCTCAACTCTGTACCCATAGCTTTCTGGAATGCCCTCCAGAACTTAGAGGTGAACTTGGGGTCACGGTCCGATACGATGCTGACTGGGACTCCATGTAGACTTACAATATTATCCACATAGATATTGGATAACCTCTCATACGAAGTACCATGTGTCATGGCTATAAAGTGAGCCGTCTTCGTTAATCGGTCTACAATTACCCAAATCATCTCGTTTCCATTGCGGGTCTTGGGTAGTCCCATTACGAAATCCATCGTCACGTGCTCCCACTTCCATTCTGGAATCTCTAGTGGTTTCATCAAACCACCAGGTCGTTGATGTTCCGCTTTGACTTGTTGGCATATCAAACATCTCTCAACATATGCCGCTATTGACCTTTTCATCCCTATCCACCAATAGTTTCTTTTGAGGTCCTTATACATCTTAGTACTTCCGGGGTGGATAGACATTCTTGAGTTATGCGCTTCTCGGAGCAATTCTGTTCGGAGTTCGTCTTTACTTGGCACGCATAACCGATTCTGGAACCATAGACTCCCATCTTCTCGCAACTGGAAATCCTTTGCCGGACCCGTGGATAATTTGTCGCGGATCTCTTCCAGTGCCGGGTCCTCATACTGTGCCTCTTTGATTCTGTCTACCAAGTCTGGGCTGATAGACAAAGCTGTGAGGACATTTGCCACTGAGTCTACCAATTCAAGATCAAATTCCTCTATCTCTCTTTCTAATGGAGATTGTCTCGCGTGGCTAGACTTTCTGCTCAACGCATCTGCCACTCTGTTGGCTTTGCCCGGATGGTAGTTGATGGTCAAGTCATAGTCCTTGAGTAACTCTAACCATCTTCTTTGTCTCATATTCAACTCCTTCTGCGAGAATAGATACTTTAAGCTCTTATGATCCGTGAACACTGCACATTTCTCTCCATATAGGTAGTGTCTCCAGATCTTAAGGGCAAATACCACAGCTGCGAGTTCCAAGTCATGCGTCGGGTAGTTCTGCTCATATGGTTTCAATTGTCTTGACGCGTATGATATGACTCGTTCATTTTGCATCAAAACACAACCTATAAACAGAACGTTAGTTTAAGACTAGCATATGTATATACACTGCATTAATTGTAATGATGTACATACCTAGTCCTTTCTTAGACGCGTCGCTATAGATCACGAAACCGTCGGTGCCGGAAGGTTGTGCCAACACCGGGGCTGTGGTCAATCTCTTCTTGAGCTCGGTAAAGCTCTGCTCGCATTCCGCAGTCCATTCGAACTTAGTCTTCTTCTGCGTAAGTCGACTCAATGGAACTGCTATTGTTGAGAAACCCTCAACGAACTTCCTATAATAGCCTGCCAAGCCTAGGAAGCTTCTGACTTCGGTCACATTGGTGGGTCTTGGCCATTCAGTGATGGCTTCTATCTTTTTAGGATCCACAGAGATCCCATCTTCCGAAATCACGTGACCAAGAAAGGCTACACTCCTTAGCCAAAATTCACACTTGCTGAACATGGCGTAGAGCTTTTGTTGTCTCAGGGTTTGCAACACCACTCTTAAGTGTTCGGCGTGGGCTTGCTCATCGGGGGAGTAGACCAAGATGTCATCGATGAACACCACTACAGATTGATCCATCTGCTCTCGAAACACAGTGTTCATCAAGTCCATAAAGGCCGCTGGGGCATTAGTTAAACCAAAAGGCATCACCAAAAATTCATATGCCCGTATCGAGTCCGAAAAGCGGTCTTAGGGACGTCTCCCGCTTTCACAAGCAATTGATGGTAACCTTGACGGAGGTCAATATTTGAAAACCAACGAGCTCCCTTTAATTGGTCAAATAAGTCCTCTATCCTTGGCAAAGGATATTTGTTCTTGATGGTAATCCTATTCAACTCCCGATAATCGATGCATAACCTCATGCTGCCATCTTTCTTCTTTACGAATAGAACTGGAGCTCCCCAAGGTGATACACTGGGGCGTATCAATTTCTTGTCCAACAATTCCTGAAGTTGCCCCTTCAGCTCTTTAAGTTCCGCTGGAGCCATTCTATAAGGTGCCTTAGATATAGGCTCGGCTCCCGGGATCAGGTTGATTTCGAACTCCACTTCTCTCGATGGCGGAACTCCCGGCAAATCATCCGGAAACACATCTTTGAACTCGTTGATCACTGGAATTTGATCCATAGAAGGAACCTCCTGCTTCGCGTCTAGAGCATATACCATAAACCCCTCTGCTCCTTTCTGTAAAGCCTTAAAGGCCTTAATCGCCGTCATGTATATCTTCTTTGGAGCTTTGGTTATCTTGGTATTCCCTTGCACCGTGACGTCATTCATCTCAGGGTCCTTGAGGGTTACTCGCTTGAGTTTACAGTCGATGCTGGCATGATTCTTGGTCAACCAATCCATGCCCAATATTATGTCAAAATGCTTCATCGGAATGGGAACTAAGGTCACTGAGAAGAGTTTCCCATCTAACTCCAAATCACAGTCTTTGTACTGATGGTGAGAAATCAGTACTTGTTCTCCTGCTGCCTGTACCCTAAATGGGTTCTCAAGCCATTCGGGTAGACAGTCGAGTCCTTTGGCGAATCGCTTAGATATGAAAGAGTGGCTAGCGCCACTATCAAATAACACGTTTGCAGGCACGTTGTTAACTAAGATCACACCTAACATGAAAGTGCAGCAAATAAAGATCTCATATAAAGCATATTTAATCACCAACTTAAAAGGCTAAAATTCAACTTAGGCTGCTATTATTAAACTTAAGTCGTACCTGTTACCACGTTTGTATCCTCCTGGACTTCAGCGTCCGTCATAGAATGGACTCTCGCATTGGGCCTGCCTTTCTGCTGCTGAGCCGGCCCTGCTCCTGTTTGTGGCTTAGGGTCCCATTCAGGGCAGTCCTTGATCCTATGGCCTGCCTTTCCGCATTTGAAGCACGCACCAGTTATCTTCCAACATTCTCCCACGTGTCTCCTTTGGCAGTGTGGGCACTCTGCTGGTGCTTGGCGGTTGGGTGGGTTTGGTTGCGGTGCCCTTTGAATTGGCCCCGCTTGTCCTTTTCTGGGGATTTTGACCCAACGTCCGGGTCTATTACCACTTTGCTCAACCCTCGGCCTCTTGCTCGATTCTTCACGAGCCTCTCTGTTCTGTGATCGTCGCATGTCACTCTCTACTCGGTAACATGCGTCCAACATTTCCTCGAATGTTTTCAGACTTGACCCCGCGATTGCTGTCCGTATGCGGGGGTTCAGACCCTCTTCAAACTTCAACATTTTCATCCTATTGTTCTCCAATACCAAAGGTGTGAACTTGCCCAAGGCATGGAATCTATCCGCATAGTCTGAAACAGTCATCCTTCCTTGTTCAAATTTATCGAACTGCCTCATCTTCTCCAAAATGGCAGTCTCAGGCACATAATAGTCCTTGTAGGCCTTCACAAATTGCCTCCACTGGATGGGAGGTGTCATCTTGGGTAGAATGCCGTTCCACCAGGCATTCGCTCTGCCAGTCAGGAAAGGTGTGGCTACATCCACCTTGTGTTCTTCAGGCACTTGTACAAGCCTGAAGCATTTCTCTATCTCATCAAGCCAAAACCCAGCCACCTCTGGGTCAGTTGTCCCTTCAAAGTTTGGGGCGTGCATCTTGCGCATCTCCCCAATATAGTACCTTATGCCGTGCTGCGGTGGTGCTGGCGCAGGGGGTTGTTGCTGTTGTTGCGCCACTCCTTGCGCTATCACTGTGATAGCATCGATTAGCGCCTGAGGTACTAAAACTGGGGGTGGTGGTGGTGGAGGGTTATCGTTGTTCCCATTGCCACCGTTTCCTTGATTGTCTCTTCTGGGAGGCATTTCCTGTAAGATCACGCTCATTAGTGTCGAGTAGTTCCAAAAATAAAACTTGAAATCCATAAGGGGGTACAAGGCGTAGTTCGTAAGGTACAATGATTACATCTATTTGATTACTCTAATCGCGCTCGTACACACACCCATCCCAAATCAAACTTAAATCTGAAATTGCATACTTAGACTTAAAGATCAACTTAAGGTGAAAATCATAGCTTAAAACTCTACATGTCATAACCTAGGTCTCCGAGGTAGATCTGAAGCCTAGGCTCTGATACCACCTGTAGCGCCCCGACCCGGACAGCGGAATCCGACCCGGTGCACCCGTCGTAGCTTACTGAGAAGACTACAAGACGTCACATTTCTCGAGTACACACCGTCACTGACGTAAGAGAAATAAGTGCGGAAACATGTATCTAATGAATCTCCACCATCAATTCCATACATCAAATGGTAATAAAATCTCAAATGGTAGTCACGAAAATAGTGAACTGATCCTCAAGTGTATAAAAGAACGGAAATGAGAAATGACTATTTCAACTAGCTCCCAACAGGTCTCTATGTATCCCATTCAGCCCACTCGCCATCGTCTTCTATGAATATCATGTCGTAGCTAGGCTCATCTGCAATCACAAAGGTAGTACCCTTAGCGAAAAATGCTAGCAAGTAACCCGCTTATAAGACCTACGGGATCAACACATGGCAAGACATGAGTAGTAAATAATTCGAGGGAAAGGGGGCACATGTCCTGTATACTTTCAAAATTTATATATAACAGTATAAGAACGTAAGACAGAAACTCTTAACAATTAACATTTAGCATTACTCAAGACACATAGCAATCATCTCAACTGACTCACGTGATGCATGACAAAATATGCACTACACTACACAATCACGAACGCATGAGCCCTTTCTTTTCAAAACAGTGCAATGCATGTCACAATGTCCGGTCTCGTAACTCGTAACCCTGTAACGCACCCCGGCTTATATTTCCATCCCGGTTAACGTTACAGGCTTGTAATGCTCTGTGATGCACCCCGGCTTAAATTTCCATCCCGGTTAACATCACAGACTCGTAAAACTCTACAATGCACCTCGGCTTAAATTTCCATCCCGATTAACATTGTAGAGGACTTTATACCCTATAACGCACCCCGGCTTAAATTTCCATCCCGGTTAACGTTACAGTCTTTTGTGCCCTACAGAGCACCCCGGCTTAAATTTCCATCCCGGTTAACACTGTAGGTCACCTTCGCAAATCGGTGCCGAAACACCTTTCTTTTCAAAACCATATGCAATGCACGTGCCATGATGCAAGACTCCTCATCTCATTCTCATTTCTCATTCTCGTATGCAATTCACATTCATAAAAGTCATTCATGTACACATGCGCAAGTACAAACACACACGAGTTTTCACCAACTTACACTTCATCACTTAGGCTTCAACTATCGCGTCAACACTTAGTCAGGATCCTAAGATCCATAACCTAAGACAAATATCCCTTAACCATTCCTCGTTGAACTCTCAGACACCTCGTACCTTCATCTCCTAACCCGCCTAAGTCATCCACGTTGAACTCCGATTCGAATACCCTTCAAATTCTCCAAACTTGATTCACCATCTTAAGTCATGTTCCCAAGACTTAGACTAGTTATAATCAGGTCCTAAGAAGTCCCTAAGGTCACCCAAAGGATCCCCTAGCTTCCCTCTTTCTTCCCTTGCTTTCCCACAAAACTGGTTGACGTCATACCCTGACGTCGATCGATCGACGTACGTCATACCCTGACGTCGATCGATCGACGTCCATCTGAGGCACGTCGATCTCTCACTCAATCTACGTCGATCGATCGACGTTCATCTGAGGCACGTCGAACTCTCACTCATCCTACGTCGATCGATCTACGTCCTTCTGAGGCACGTCATACCCTCACTTGCTATACGTCGATCGATCGACGTACGTCATACCCTGACGTCGATCGATCGACGTCCCCGTTCCAGAACACCATTCTGCAATTTTCTGCAGAAACTGCAGAAATAACCCCCAATTCGACCCCAACTTCCTTCAAAACCATTCCAAGCCTATTTCCCACTATCAATCCATCCTAAAATCACCCAAGACAACATCTTTAGCATACGATTCACGGATTCAAGCCTAGCACTCAAAGTACTTATCAAATCAACCCAAAGATCAAATCTTTTCACTCTCCCCTCCCTTCAACCACCATTATCAACAAAGTAGGGTTCAAGGGATCGGGATTTACATGATCTCATATGAACAACAATCAACGAACAAGATTTCAACATATAATGGCCAAATCTCAAACCAGAACACATAGATCTCACAAGTAGATTCACATAGAGAAATTACTGCATGGTGATCCAAATTGATATCAAAATAGGCCCCTTTCTCTTTCGCAAATCGTAAAAACTTATAAGTAGATTACTTGCCTTTGATTACTCGAAGACGAAATAGGGAACGAATGAAGATTGGATAGCTTTGTGAAGAAATTCTTCTCCTAGGGTTGAAGGGCTTCCAAATCGCCTAGGGTGATGATGAAGCGTCGGTTTTCTCTGCGTAAGAGAGAAAACTGACGTCTGTCAGTTTTTATATGGGATGGGGGAAAGTTTGGTGTTTCTAAATTATATTTTCTATTTATCTTAAAGGATAAATCCTAATATTTAATTCTGAAAATTAAATACAAATTAATTTCTAGTATTTAATCATTCCTTTAATTCACATTAATCCTATATTTAATTCGTCATTAGTTACAGTTGACCGTCATTAATTTCCTTAAAAATCCTTCTTTGTCTTTTAATTACCCTACGGAGGGTGCGGGGCATAACAGGTTCTAACCGATGCTCTAGGCATAATTATTGTAGTTCAATAGTGACGTCATATCAAATATTTGTCTAAAACAATCATGCATTTTGAAGCAAAATGCTAAATTTCTTGCTTTGGCCCTATCGTTCCAGCTTCAAAGAGCATTGTAGAGAATACAAATCAGGAGCCCAGCAGTCTTCTAAATTAGATAAAGATGTACATTACGCAGTAACGTATACAAGATGTCCTTGCAAACCCAATCATGCAGATCTCATCTGAATTATGCTGAATGCAAGGGGCTTATCCATCACGTGCATATTTTTTCTCATGTATAGACTACTGGAATGTCACAAAATTACTCCTCAAATATTTGAAAATTCGTCGACCTCACCGCAACTCATCCCAAAAAGAAAGACTTAATTACACGTGGTATTCATTACTTTTTATAATGTTTTAAGTAGCATCCGTACTTTCATCAAATGCTCTGGACAACCTTAGTTATTGGTGAAATTATCAGCTGGTATCCGGATGCTACTTAAAACTTTGTGGAAAAGAGTGGATACCCGGTGAAATTAACTCCAAAAAGAATAAAGAAAAACAAAAAACTTCAATTATAGGTAAGGCAAGCTACTGCTACGTTCATTAGGACCCCAGTCTCTAAAACCCATTTATATGTACGAAGTGACACTACAACATCTTACGTTGTGCTTTTTCGAGGAAGACTTGTGTCGAGAGCAATTACATATAGAGAAAGAAGAAAAGAATAAAGGGTTTAATTAGTATATTACAGAAGAGATTGTTGATGGCGGGTGCAGAAAATCATGATCATCAATCAGGCGATTGCAGCAGCAGCAGTTTGTCCGACGGTCGTCAACATGTGAATCAATCAAAGAACAAGTCTTTCAAAAAGAAATGTAGCCATGTTGCTAAACGACAGCGTGCTAAGTTCTACATTGTCCGCCGTTGCATTATGATGCTTGTCTGTTGGCATGAAAGGAACGACCCTTCAGAATAAGCATACCCTCCTGCTGCTTAATAGTTAGCTTCTTGATTTCTATAGTTGCAAGATTTTTTGTTAATGAATCTAAACACTAGCAGTAGTATTGAGTACATATACATACATGCATACAAAAATATATGTATATATGTATATATATTCGTGTATATATGTATGTATATATGAGACTAATCTCGGTTTCTATTTAACTTCGCATACATTTTAGCGATTATGTTCTTTTGGTTTTCCAAGAATGTCTTCTCTAGTTGAAAGACTAGTTTCTTTTAGATATTGAGAATAGAAGAGCGGTACATTTTTTTGTAGATAATATAAAGATCTGATATTAATTAACTAGAAGGAAACTTGATCTTGAATCGGGTGTTATTATTGTACTCCACAAGGAATTCATCATCCCCCCCCCCCCTCCCCCCTTTCTTCTTCTTTTACATCTTTGCATTTGTAAAACAGAAGGGATCTCAAAAGGTTGCTGTGTTTATGTACATCACAAATATTCTTTCATCTTATCCACATCATTCAAAATCTGGGAAAAAAATTGCTATGTTACATTCGATTCATCTTCTTCTCTTCCCTCTACTTTTCCCCTGTGAATCATCTCCTCCCCCCACCCCCCATTCCTAAGGCCACCCCCCACCCCCAAAATAAAAATAAAATAGAGCATATTTATATTTCAGATTTAAACAGTTATAAGCAGACAGTGGAGAGTGCAACCTACTAGATAAAAAAGGGTTACATAATATATATTCCACATCTAGTATTTAAACGTATGTAAGATAAGCCCAAAAAAAGGAAGACGGCTATGAAAATCAACATAATGATTTGTTTAGTAAATCGTACTGTTTGTTCATAAATTATATGTTTGAAAAAGACAGAATCGATTCACTTTCTTTCCTGTTTAAATTATCAAACAATGATATACAGTATCAATTTTGTACCATATACTCTGCATCATTTGGTTTAACTGGTGAATTCTTTTCAAACATGAATTAATAGTGTAATGATTTGATAAATGGGTTGTTTGGAACTCAGAGACAATTGATTACTTTGAGTGGGACCTCACCTTTCATCACTTTGAAGACGTCTAGGGCGTGATTTGTTTCAAGAAGTCAAGATTTCGATTTCAGGGACATGCACAGTGTGATTGTTCCTCTGCTGCTAGGCCGAATGCCTAGTTTACGGGGATGACACCTTGTGTGGGTCACTGTGTAAGTTCTCACCCAATCTAGAAGGTCGCTGGGCTACTGATTTGTATCCTCCACACATGCTTCTTAGGGCTGAAGTGGTGGAGACCACCGAAGTGAGAGACTTTTTTTTTTTGCTAATAATGATTGTTTCATATATAACCTATACTATAATCACAATCGAATGCCTTCTTTTAAATTCTTCAAACCATCTATTGAACCACTAATAAATATTAAAGCTACAGAAAAAGTAGTAACCTAAAAATAACAAAATGTCCTAACCGTGTTTTCAAGCCATTTGTATGCTTTACTAGAACCGAAAGGCTGAAAAAGATATACTGTAACGCTGTTGCTGTAAGTCATTGCAAAACTAGACTTGCCTCCCTTTTAAACTTATAATGTTACCTTTTTTAAAAAGTAACGGAGTGACATATGTACCCCCTCTAACTTATGATTTGTTAGGTTGTGATTATGTTTTGATGATCTACATGGGTTGACTATGCAAAAGTTTTCAAACATTTACAAAATAAAAAGCCAAGTTTTCATGATAGTTAAGACCAAACTCAGAGTGGTATTGACCGAACGTTCAGTATGCTCTAGGATACACTAAACTAAACTTAAAATGGTCTAGTATGAATGCTCAGTGGAACTATATAAAACTTTTAAACTAAAAATGGTCTAGTCCGAATGTTCAATGGAAATATATAAAACTTTATATTAAATAGACTAAACAGACGACCGAATGTTGCTTTGCGTTTGGTGACTCATGAGACCGAACTCAGATTTGTGAATTCCAAATATTCAGTCTCTGTATTTTCAAATTTAAAATTGATTAAAGGTCAAATTCAATATTTGACCAAAAGCTGAACTCAAAATAGAATGGTCCAAACATTCGCTCTCTAAATTTGAAATCTGAATTAGTCAAATGTCAAATTCAAAGTTTTCAAAAACTCAACACCCAATGCAAGTTTAGTGTTCGGTGAAGTAAGTCTCTGAATGTTTGGTTATGAGCTCGGTGAAGTAAATATAGAGTTCTAAAGTTGAGACCATACTCGATGCCAAGTTAAGAATTGAGCATGCTTGGTCCGTTCGAATGTTTGGTCTGTGAGGTTGGTGTTCTGTAATATAACTGTTACAACACGATTTTCAAACTACGAAAGATTGTATCTCTTTCCTATCTGTCACAAATTGATTGGTCATTTATTACCAACATTTCTAATGCTATTTTGAGTAGTTTACATATCCTACAAGCATCTAGGTGGTACATCTTCAATCAACATGAGAAAAAGAGTTGTTCGAAAAAATTTGAATAAAAGAGCAATTAATGAAGCAAGAGAAAAGGGCAAGACTGAAAAAACAAAATTGAAGAGTCTATATATATATGAAGCATGGAATAGCACACTTTCAACTATTTCAATCTCAATTCTCTTTTCATCTTACCTCTCACTTGTAAAAGCACTTAAAGCTCATTAACTGCTATATTGCTTACATCAATTGTTGTATTATGAGAGTATTGAAGTATAACACAAGAGGAATTAAACACGTTTGATCTCTTGCTTGTGATTTGAATTGATTTGAAAGTGTAACTCCACTTATTCCTACAAAACTTATTTGGCGAAAGTTCTTAAGAAGAATTTTGTTGAAGTCGTGAAGAGGCAAGTAGAAAAGCTTTAAGGTTCTTGTTTGTAGTTATTATTGCACAAGTTGTTGTAGTTGCAATAGTTGTTGTAGGAGTTGTTGTTGCATAAGTTGTTCTAGTATGAGATTATTGACCTCGTGTGTGGCAATTTATAAAGTTGTTGAAAATCCACTATGAAAGTAAATGGTAGTATGGTAGAATCAAGGAGATTTGAACTAATATTGATTGTGTGTCTTAATTCACTATTTCCTATCTATTTTCTTCTTATTTTGGCAAATATTTGAGTTGGAGTGAACTAAACCGAAAAAAACTTGAAAAATTATTCAACGCTCTATTCGCTCTCTTCTGAGTGTTGTTTACCTACCAAACATAATGACGTATATGTTTATGTAATTCAAAAAAAGCGCTGTTATATATATATGTTAGAAAAAGAAAAGGGGAAGAGATCATGTACCTAATTATTAACTATGTGGGTTGTAATAGAACCGATCTGTTTCCCAACAACCAAAATATGGATGCTTCGTTGTCCAGGACAATTTAATCCCTGGACATTAGACAACTTCAACAACCTTTCATTTCATACTCACATCTTAATGATGACCACTTATTTCGAATATTACATTTGGCCTCTCTGTTTCTTTCTTTGAAACATACAAATAAGCTTGCGAGCCCACCCTCATTGGTGATGTTTTGGCCATATAATTTAGCTTCAAATTAACTTATGGTAACTAGTTCGATGTTTTCACAGCTTTGAGATATTATGACCTGTTATACTACACTATGATTGTGATGTATTTCCAATGATATGTATTTGAAGTTATGAGAGATCTTGATTCCATCAATTATTGGAGATCTTTATTATTAGAAAAGAGGGTACCGGTACAACATAGAAATATTGTGAGTTATTTCAATTTTTTTTTTTTTATAAAAAAAAGATGGGAACTCTTGTTCTTGATCATATATATCGTGGAGTTCATTGGCTACAAAGACAAAGGTTTATGGGCGAATTCAGTCAACAAAAGTTCCTTGTTCTCAATATTAGCATTGGATCAAAGCCCTACCGGCCGGCCCCAAGGAACATTGTAGAGTATGCAAATCAGGAGTCCAACGGCCTCCTAGGTTGGGTAAGAACTTACGCAGTGACCCACACAAGGTGTCCCTCCCAAACCAGACCTTCGGACTAGCAGCAGTGGAACACTCACACTGTGCATGTCTCTGGATTCGAACTCTTGACCTCTTGAAATAAATCTCGATCCGAATACCAACTGAGATATGCCTTAATGGTGCTCTCAATATTAACATGTTTTGATGCAAGGAGGTAAGTAGGTGTCAACAATCCTAAGAAGCACATAAAAGTATGATCAACGGCCATCACCTTTTAAGGATAATTAGATGTATAGCATTATTGAGGGTCCTGTTTGCTATCCATACGAAAGATAAGAATGCCATATCATCCACAATGTCGTCTATCTAGGCAAATTAACTGGACCTTCTGTACTCTAGGAATCATGAGAAGAAAGCTGTAAACTATTAAGCTGCAAAGAATGTTAAACAGTAACATGTTATCAATAGGAGTTAGCGCTAAGATAAACCGTTACAACGATAAAAGAGATTTTCAAGTACAGCGATGGTAATTCAATCAAAGTCGGGTGAGCCAGATGAGAAAGGAGAAAAGATATTGAATGAACTGAAAGATATGTAGATAGTTCCTAATGATCCAATATGACCACTTAGGTCTACGTTACTACGATATTGTTCTATAGAAGCAGACGGTTCTTTAAAAGTTTGGCCCAGTCTTTTGGTGTTGTAAGAGACGGATTGACCTTTCTAACGCATATTCAGGCGTACTGTCATGACCCCACCTAAACAAGTTCAATCGCAGTTAGTTTTATTAAAAAAAAACATACACAAACATGGTGTGGTGCGTGTGGTATCGGCACACATCATATCTTAGTGTATATGATATTTGAATTGAGACTACGTCTACTAGTTTTTGTTTTGGTATCCGTTTGCATCCATGAGGGATCCTACTTTGATGTGTTAGGGTTTGAACGTTAAATGAGAAAGAGGAAAAAGAAGAGGGGGAAAAGCAGAAATGGGGCCTGAAGGGACAAATCCTAGTGGAGAAACGGTGACTACAGATCACAAGTCAGCCGACATGAAGTATCCTTTTGAGCCAGAACTCATGCTTCTCTTACTAAATAATTGGTACGGACACCTTTACAATTTTTTCATACCCTTTTTCTACCTCCCACTCGTGCGGCCCCCTCTTTACTTTCTGTACCATTTTCTCCGCCCCACATAAATTTGACTTGTTTGCATTCATTTAGACCAAAAGACCATACCCTAACCGTGATGACTCCTAGCATCTCAGTCTCAAGTAGCATTGTGGAGGATACAAATCAGAAGAATTGGTCTTCTAGGTTGAGTGATGACTTACGCGGTGACTCACACAAGGTGTCTCTCTGCAAACTAGGCATTCGGCTTAGCAGCAGTAGAACATCTATCATGTGCGTGTCCCTGGAATTGAACTATTGATCTTTTAGAGTAAATTCTAATCCGAATACCAACGGAACTGTGCGCTGATCAGAGATTGTTTGCATTAACTTTGTTCTTAGAAATGTCGCACTTAACGCACTTAAAAATGTCGCACTAACCGACTAATTATGTTTAAAACTTGAGATGCATATCGGTCGCCTCTAGATATTTTGGTAGGAAGACTACATCCAGAAAGTATGTTGACCAATTAAGGAGGTAAGATGTAATAACGTCACATGCCTGAAAGGAAAAAAATAAATGTTTTATATATAAGTTTAGACCTAAACTAAGATGAATTTGAGTGAACCATCTTAAGACAACAGGGGAAAGTCCAACAAACTCCCATTTATATTTATTAGACATAAATTTTTATGGTGTTCCAAAAGTAACTAAGAGGCATTTTAGTATTTATCTCATAATCAATAGAAAATTAACATATCATGAAGAAATTCTATGTCATTTAGTGTTAAACTCTATGGTGGTCAATGAGTAACTATTTGACATTTATTGACCAATAAGATGAGAAGCAATTGATATGTGACAGTCCATAATCTATTATTACAATCTTTATTGATCGTTAAATGACTATTAAGATTTACTCAATGACTACCAACAAAAGTTGTTGTCATTTAGGTTATTGTGCATAAAGCAGAGGTTTCACCTTATACATATCACTCTCTCATTAGTTATACATTAACTACTAAAATAACATGTACTTATTCCTGAAGCATTTAAAATTTGGATAGACATCGCCGGTACAAATTATTCAATGTTACAATTGAAATGTCACCAGCGCGATGCGATTCAGATGGTCTGAATGGAGTTCATATCTGAGGAGGCCAAGGGTGAAGCAAAATATGAGTTTTCCAATCACGCGCTGTCACGCGTATAAATTGGTCAGCGGTTTAATTTTTTTATTAAAAAAAGAGCAATTCGTATATATGACGGGACGTGATTGGAGGTCTCATATTTTGCTCCAGACTTTTCCAGATCTGAACCGGTCTGAACGGCCTCTTGTCTGCAAAAGAAGACCTTACTTTCCCTTCTTTATCTGAGCAGATTGGTGGAGTGTAGACTAATATACGATTTAGGGTCTTTGATAGATGCCCATTAAAGGGAAATCAAGTGGGTAGAGTGTCCATAAACCTCTGATACGATTTGCAATACTAAAAGCGAGTATCAAAGTTGATGTATTCATAGGTTTCCAAATCCTTAGCATGTTTGTGATTACGAGAAAGGTTGCAAATTTGGTCTAGCTCAATCGGGTATTGACCAAAGAAAATTTACCTAAACTACACAAATTTAAGGATTATTATTTATTTTTTTCTGGCAAAGGCAAAATCATAAGGAGTGACCTGACCCAAAGGACAGTTCCCCACCCATGCGCTTTTGCACATGCAGTACTACTCTGCATGTTTTTATCTACTTGTAGTTAAAAATCTCATCATACCGTTGCTTTTCCTGTTTTTACCTGCTGACACCTCTAATTTTAAAACCCATGGTAAAAGAAACTAACTGCGTCAGATCTACTTGTACTCTTCTGTCCATTCAAAATTCTTTGCAGCACGCCTCACATGCATATAAAGACTCATAAATCCATTTTCTAATTTGTGTAGTCTGTTTTGAATTAATATCGTACTTCATTAATTTGATTGTACATACGTCTTTATGACGTATATTATTTTTCTGTGACCAATATTTATGATAAATGATAATTACAATGACTAAAATAATAAATAATATATTTCATTGTGATCTCATGATTTGTGCTTTATTATTTGTGCTGAGTTTCCATCACTCCTTCTCAAGTTGATTAGCAGGGTCTTATGTACTCAACTTGCATAGTGTCGAGTCAAATATCATTCTGTTGACTGTTTTGGTAAGATGCAAATAACTACTTTATGACGAGATCTTCCTCCGAGTTCGTCGCTTACGAATAGCTCATAGCCTTTATAACACGTCTGATGTTGAGATGGTGGACACCATGTAGCGTCCTATAACCGATGTACATATTTTTCATTCACAACATGCATACTATACAGTTTTAACATTGTGACATTTGAGATATCAATAAAGATCCCCATTTCGGCGTAGAAAAAAAAGAATTTTCATAACACCCTTTGCATTCCTCTAAAATCAGCTTTTTGCACTTGATGACACTGCTATTGTTTCTTGTTGCTCCACGTGACCAAAATTTCTCCTGACTAGAGCGAATTACCCTGAAGCGAACCTTCTATCACTAGGATTGTCTGTCCAATCAACATTAATATATACTTCAATTTCTAAGTGTCCATGTTTTCTAAATAGTATACCCCTTCTCAATGTCCTTTTCTAATACCTCAATATCCTCATGGTCGCTTCTCTGTGTTCAACTTGAGGCTGGTGCATAAACTGGCTTACTACTCCCACTGTATAGGCAATGTCAGGCGTGGTATGTGAAATATATATTAATTTCCTTAAGTCTTTGGTACTGTTCCCAATCTGCCATTGAAGGCCCTCGCGGAATTTGCAACTTATGATTCACAACTATGAGAATGTCGTTAGGTTTATAGTCTATCATTCCAACCTCAGTTAGTAAGTGTTCTGTTGAAATATAGCCAGAGAACTTCAATCCTAAAAAAATCTTTAATCCACCCAAGTCATTCATCTCAAACTCAGGAAATAAATTCTTTTGAAGTCGTGTGATTTCTTTTTTATCACTCCTTGTAATGATCATATCATCCACATATATAATCAAACACGTGACTAGGTACCTATTTTCTTGAGGAAAAGAGTATGATCGGCATTATTCTGTTTGTACTCATTCTTTTTCATGAAAACTATGGACCTTCTGAGCCACACATGTGGAGCCATTTTTAAACCATAGAGAGCATTTCTGAATCTCTACAATTACATTGTTATGAAACTCACTACAAAACCTGCTAGAGCTTCCATATACATCTCTCTTTTTAGTTCTCCATATAAGAAGGCGGTTTTAGCGTCAAACTGATAAAGCGATCAATCCCTGTTTGTTGCTACTGACCATATCATTCTGATGATATCAATTTTTGTAACCGGATGGAACGTCTATGAGTAGTCAATCACATAAGTCTGTATGCGTTCTTTTTCCACAAGCCTAGCCTTATATCGTTCAACTGTCCCGTCTATCTTATATGTGATGGTGGACACCTACCAACACCCCACTGCTTTCTTCTATGTTGGCAACATACACTTCTCCACGTCTCATTCCTTTCTAGAGATTTCATTTCTTTTTTGATCGCCTCCCACCACTCTGCTTTGTCACTAACCTCTTGGATATTAATCTCATGTATATGTGTAGGATAGTAAGTGAAAGAATTTAAAATACCGATATTTGAAATGACTCGGATACTTATTGACATTGTATGAAATATGTAGCATACACCTTTTTCTTCTTTTGAAATTTTTTAACACACCTACATAAAGAGGATATAAGATGCAAACTCTAGTTCTCGTCAGAACATACTATGAGCTTTACCACTTTGCCTAATTCGATTTCTCTCCGACCTTAGAATACGTTGGCCCAACAAACTACTACTCCTGATTTTTCTTCGATCGCACTATTCTGCTAATATTTTGCTGGTCTCATACAAGAGAATTGAAACTAATAAATTTCCACCTCCAGAGTTGTCACATTTGCACCCAACAAGTGGAAAATTGTTTCGTATAGAAGAATAATAGAAGATACAATCGAAAAGATCAACACTATTCGCCTAGCTTTAAATTAAAAATAATAATAATTTTACACGCAAATTCGTCAATCCGCGTGTGCAATTTGCAGAATGAGAATAAAGAAGTAAAAATGTGTTTCCAGCGCACTAGGTTCCCGCGTTTGCGTAGGGTCCGGGGAGAGGCCGCATCGTTTCGCGATCTGATGTACGCAGCCTTACCCTATAATTTTTCGTGCAAGAAGCTGTTTCTGCGGCTTGAACCTGTGACCTCAATGCCACAAAGCAGCAGTCTTCGACAATTGCGGTAAGGACGGCCTTTTAGAGTAAAGAAGGAAATGAATATTAATAGCAGAAAACAGTACTATTCTAAAAATATTACATACTTTTCCTTTTTGCGTTACCACTATAAGTATGAAATTTGGAAGGCTAGCGGACCTTTATGTATATAGGTCAATGAAAGTGTGAAACCGCATAACATAAGACATCAGGGAAGACTGATGCAAAGTTGCATGTCAGGTTTCAGTGGCATAAGCTCGTGGACCCTAAAATTCACGTAGACAAGACATTATGCACCTCTCACTTTTTTGGTATCCGTGCTGCATCCGAGGGGTCGACACTTCCTTGCTAAGGTGCTCATGGAATGTGGTGGAATTTATGAGTGAGAAGAAGGGTCTAATTCATAGTTATTTTGGCTTCAAGAAAGAAAAAAAAAAAATCTGTAGTTATTCAATTAAAATTTGCTCCTGTCCTTGACCCGGTGACAGGACCGGAATAATGGTAGATGATTCAACTAGTCTGTTACAGACTCAAGTATTTAGTTTTATATATCAATGGAGTCATTGATATATAAATAATGGTAGATGATTCAACCCGTCGGTTACAGAAAAGGACACTCTTCCTTGATTTTGGAATATGATGGAATAAAGCAAAATGATTCACTAAATTGGACGCGCTTCTTATATTGTAAAGTATCAGTTGATTGACATAGCTTGATGTATTATTATGGGTCATCCGGAAACAAGCTATGTGTGTTCTAACACATGGGTGTGGTTATACGCATCCGATCCCACCATAGACGGGAGCCTCTAAGGCAATGGGGTACGGGTAGCTTAATTGGTAAAGGGAAAAAAAACAGTCACCAAACATGCCAACATCAGATCAACCCGTCAGATTTTATTACATTCTTAAATTAGGCAATGGGGTATGGGGTAGCGTTGTTATTGTTGTATATCAATAGAATGATTATACAATAAGAGTTGGTTCAACCAATGGACCAGCTGGTTGAAACGATAGCTTAATTGGTAAAGGGAAAAAAACAGTCACCAAACATGCCAACATCAGATCAACCCGTCAGATTTTATTACATTCTTAAATGGTGATATCAAAACTTGATCCAACCCGCTGAAGAACTTGCTCGTTGATTTATTTATTAATTTGTACTCCGAATGCGATTTTGTTTTAAGGTTAGGAGATGAAAATGATTAGTCATCAAGAGAAAGGACACTACAACCTTTTATATCCCGGTCTGGGATGAGGAGAAGAATTTCCATTCGGACTGGCTGACTCGAGTCTAATGCAGTTACATACAAAAATACGGGTAGAATTTCGAACCGAGCTGGCAGGCTCGACAAAACAGGACATGACCGGAACCACAAGGGATACCACAAGACCAATGATAGTAAGCCACAAGTGTTGTCTCTACTAATTCAAAGGCAGCCTGCCATGTTTCCCTCCAAACATTCATCACAATCATACCATACCTAACCCACATGCATTCCCATGCATGCCTTTCTTTCAAGGACATGAACTACATTCCTGGCCCTGCATGTCCAGCCTGGTTAGCAATCAAATTAAGACAAGACTCAGAATTTTCACATGGGATGGCGTTGGCTGGACTTCCTTGTCATCAAATTAATCAATCAAATGGTATCCAGTGGAGCAGTTGAATACACTTGATCTAATAAAGAGTAAAAGACCATTTGCTTTGTCCAAAAGCCACACACCACAGTAAGTCCAATCATATCTGCCCCAAAGCCCGCTCCATTCAAAACCTGTTTAAGAAACGGCCAACTAAGTTGATCGTACGCCTTCTCCAAATCAATTTTGAGTATCATAAATCCCATGTGATTCTTCTTCCTTCTCATCGTATGAAGTAGCTCATGTGCAACAATTACATAGTCGCTTGCTTGGCGAACCGGGAACGAAAACACATTAGTTCTCGCTAACCAGCTTGTCAATCACCCTTTTAGGCCTATTTAATTTGCCACCACCTTGGTAATGATCTTAGTGAATACATTTGAAAGTCGAATTTCTCAATTGTGAAATCATTTCTGGATTGTCCTGCTTAGGAATTTAAGTGATCAGTGCTTTACTCATATGCCTTGGGTATTTTTTTGTCATGAAAATTACTGACCTCAAAGGAGGTGACGCTACTGCCGACTATATCCCAATTTCGCTAGAAAAACAAAGGTGTAAATCCATCAGACCCTGCCACTTAGTATGCTACTCGCGATGCTTCTAAATACATGTTTCCCCACCACTGAAGACGCTTATCACATTCAGTTAGCATGATGGATAGCTCCGTTTCGGGTTTCAGCCCATATCAACTATAGGAACTCTCTGAATTTTTTGTGTTCAAGTAACATGTTTGAAATCGAAATTATCTATCAACTTGCATGGACCTTCTCTCATATTCTAGCAGCAACAGAAGTGGATGGTGATCAGAGTGTGACTTAAGTGGCAGCTGTGCGTTAGGAATTGTACAATGTAGTAGCTATTGTAGTACTACAAGTGCTCCACGTGTGATCAGAGTGTGGCTTAGGTACATATTTATATATTTAACATGCCTCCGCTTGTGCGGAGTTACTACGAGTGCACAGTAGTGCTAACTGATTTTAGTAGCCATAGTAATATTACACTTTGCATGTGTTCAATAGTAGTACAACAACAACATTACCCAATTGTCTTAGATGTTTCCGTCTATGGCAAGATATGAGAGGTCGGAAGTACGCAACCATACCCATATGTTAGAAACACTCAGAGGTTGTTTTGAAAATTATAAAACATAACATTCTCCTTTATCCCGGTAAGTTTTGAAAATTATGCATTATAACATATCAGTCGATAGATTCGTCATTGTCACAGTAAGAAACAGACCAAACCCAGATAAAAGATGTTGGAAAATGAGTTTTGCATTTTAATTGATGAAGCGTCCTCGTCCAAACTTTAAAAAAAAGAAAAGGTGATATTTCTTTAAGATTTATTTCAACTTTTTCGTCATAATGAACTAAATCTTATATTAAAATACACATTATAGTGACTAAAAGAAATATCATACTAATGCTTTATTTATCTATGCTAGTGGTTTATTGTTTTAAATTTTTTAAGATAAATGATTTAAAACAACTTAATCCAAACAGGCATTTTAGATTATTTATTTTATTTTTGGATACATTTAGAGTTTTAAACATGATTTAAGAACGGCCCTTTGAAAATATAAAGAAAACAAGGGGTTCAAAATCGAAAGAGAATTATATGCATCTCTGACTAGTAATTTGAAGTTGGCCCTGGAGTGTTTCTCCTTTTACAAAAGATCCCCAAACCTAGCCCTAATTTCACTTGGAATTCCAATCCAATCGGGTGGAATCTTATTTACTCGCTGCTTGTTATTACATCCGGCGAGCGTCTCGATTTGGGATATTTTCTTCAAATTTTCGAAATGGGAGCTGGATTCGGTGCTGGAGTCCTTGGAGTGATCGTCCTCTTCCACGCTGCGTACTCTACAATTCAATGTAAATTCCTCCTATTTTTCTTAATTAATTCCTTATATCTTGCATCATTGATCTAATCAATTCCTTATTTGCATCTTGAAAATCATTTTATACATGTTTTTTCTGTTATTTTCTAGACAGGGCTGTGCTCAAGATCACGGAGGAAGAGTTCTCCGGGCCTCCTTTGAACGTAGAAATTCTTTTCTCTGTCAGCGTCTATGTTTTTGGTCGGGTGCATTGACTAATAATTGCTATGTGCTATTTCTATGTGAATTTTGGATTTGGGCAATGCAGGTGTTGATAGAATTGCTAGCAGGGTTAGTGTTCTGCTTGTGGGCTGCTTTGACTGTCCCTGGAGATTTCCTCTCAGTACTGCCCCATTCTGATGAGAACAGGTGTGATGCTCATTACGTTTACTACGGCTATGATATTATTGGTTACGTTTGATGATTGTTTAACGAGGGCAGACAATTATACTGGTTTCCCAGATTTATGGTTAGAGTAGTGCTGTTTTCTTCCTGGTTGAATTGACTGCTAAGGAATCAATTATCCTTGAGCTTTTAGTTATATGGATGTAGATTCCACTTTTAGGTTTGTCATCCTTATTCAAGCAAAACTTCCTTTTCTATTAGCATTGACTTTTGTTTTAGAAAGCAGACTAACTTTCGCATCTTTAGTGTTATTGTATTCTCGTTTTCTTTTTGATTCAATGCTTTCGTTGTCTTTTAAGGATCAACGGGTTTTGAGAATGTTTGTCTCCTTGCGCCAAGAGAGGACTTGGCTAGTATTCTCACTTGGCTCGTTGATTAAAGTTGTTTCACCTAGCCATTGTGGTCAACTTTTGGATCTAAACTTTCACAGATTTAGTCCTTCAGTAGAGTTTTTATATCTCGTCTCACCTATATGGCCATCCTAAGAGATCTTCATGCAAGCAAAATTACTCCATGAATCCACTCGTTTTGCTGAACTTTGTTTTCCCATGCCTTCTCATTTACACGGTTTTGCCCTTCAATTGGATTAAAATACATTTTTCATGATATTTCGATACATCCTGCAAACTCTACTTTTTTGGTATGAATTGGATAGATTTAGCAATTGGAAAAGCTTATTGAAATGCAAATATTTATCATACTCGTCTGATCTAATATAGAAGAACCAAGAGTCTAACGCAACGTAGTGATGGAACCATAGCTATACTGTAAGGCTAAATTTAATTTGATCAATATTAAATTCTTGTAAACTGATATGAATAGAAAGTTAAGGATTAACAGTGTGGATACATGGCGTCTAACATGAAAGTAATGTTAAATCTGCACCCCAGAAAGAAAATGAGTACCTCGTCTCATGTTTGACATACAAGGCATTATATCTTTTTAACAACAACATTCAAGTCTTTTCCACTATGTGGGGTCAGCTATATAGATCAATCTTTTCTCGTGCGTTTTATTTATTTATTTAATTTTTGTTTTTGAGTTGTAGTCTAAATTATACCTTCCTTCTGCGTCTCTTAATACCTGATGTATAATATGCATCTTTAGAATACATTTCTTTCAAAATATCATATCATCTCAACCGTAATTTCGGCCTAAGTACTTAAAATTTTCAATTAAATTTTATATCATCTATATGACATCGGCTACATGAATCAATTGTCTTCATTGTATTCTATCGCTGTCCAGATGTTTTTCAATTGTCATGTAAGTCATATCATTTCTTATTGTCTTTCTCTATGTCTTCTTTGGTCTTCCTCTCCCACATTTAACAATGCACTTCATTCATTGTCTTGCACGCAAAAACGTGCATCTGCAGGATGCCCTTTGCATATGCATTTACCATCTTAACCTTGACTCCCTCATCTTCTCATCTATAGAAGTCACCCCAACATTTCTCCTTGTATGTTCATTTCACGTACTTTTCTATTTAGCTGTAGTTAACATTTGGATATCAAGAATTGGTTTCAATCCTATGGCTGTTTTCTTGATGCATCCATTACAAGCCCCAATCTTTGTTAATAAGTGTATATAAATTTTTCCATCTTTAAGGTTCTATTTATACCTTTTCTTCTTAAATACTGAGTGAAGTACAATCAAACCTCTGAATCAAGCTAGCATTCCCATCTTTCCATGGCCCTTTAACTACTATGGTTGTCTGTACCTTTTCTTGTAAGCTCGTGTTCTTTGCAAGTGCATCTTTCAAGTTGTCCCATCAGTTCTTCATTTTCCACCCCTTCTTTTCTCTGCCACCAGCAGAATCCGTTTTGTTTCTGTTTTTGCTTCATAATGCCAGGTCATCAAGTCTTTCGTGTGTTTTATTCTTTGTTCTCTTTGTGCTGCAGGGTGGTTTCTTTACCTGCAAATTTGGATTTTATGATCTTTAACCACCGTGGAAGAGCATTCCCGACGGAGACTCATGCGAAATTGGAATTGAGAAAGTAGATGCTGAAGGGTGCACATCTCTGATGCGACATCAAGATGTCTTACTTGAAAGATTCTTTAGCTTATTAATTGCATCCATGTCAGGTTGAACTGAATACAGTTTGTGTATGGACATGCCTAAGCTAACAGGGCTTTTGCGAATTCAGTAACAGTCTCACTACTCAATTGCCAAGTTTTCCATCTCTGGGCATGGAAAAGCCCTACTATGATTCCCGCTTGAGTTATTTTCTTGTTTCAATGCTTGTTTCGACTTGTGTAAGATATTTTAAAGACAGCTTCGTTGGCGGCTGATGGATTAGGAGACTTCTTTTCTTCCCTATTTTTGCATTAAGATCGGCCAATCATAGCCTTTGTACTTCTGTGGCACAAATAGATACTGCTTGCTATATATATAGCGACGCCCATGCTTTGGGTCAAGTATTTGCATGGTGGCTACCATCTTAGCTGTAAGATTAACTGAAAAACATTTGTACTAGAGTTTTGTCAATTATCACCAACTGTTACCATGAACTGGAAATCCTACTGGTGATGACAGGCAACGACAACTAAGAAACTCTATGGATCTCCCGGTAATTTCCACTCTTGGTGCCATGATATTCCTACATAATCAAGAGGATGATTTGGTGTCCAGCCCTGTACTCAATGACTTCCCACCAAAATGTTTGCTTCGTTATTTTAGATTAGCTCGTCTTGCAGATTGGAAAATGTTCTCAAGTAGTGCCACAAAAGATTGCCATTTTAAACCTGGTCATCAGAAAGCTCACAAAGTCAATCTAGCTTTGTCAGCCAGACAAAAAGAACAAAAACTACCAGATCTGGAGAGACAACATCAAACTGTTAATAACAGAAAGTCTATTTTTCTTTTTCTTCTAGGAGTGGAGGGGGAAGGGGAATGGGAGAAACAATTTCAATGCAAGCAAAAGAATGTTGAACTTTCACAGAACACTGCAGCAAGAAAAATAAAACGCCTACAAAAACGCCATTAAACACTATCATCAAATTAGCACTTCAAGTGACGTCTACATTACCCCTTAAGGCTCAACGAAGTCGATCCGCTGGCCTCTAAAAAGAATATCCTATTTAGGGAAGTTTCTAAGTTCCAATAACTCGAAGTTTGATGAGTACTTTACAACTGAGTGAGCTCCTGTTGATTTTCCATCGACTGCCTGAGGATGAACTCAGCCCTCCTGTTCTTGTCATTTTTCTCGCCATCACGCACAAAGCCGGGAGCTGTTTTTCCAAGAAACTTCTTCTTCAGTCTTAAATCCAACGGTTCACCCATAACCTTCTTTACAGATTTGAACTCCAAACAAACAGCTGGTCTCTTATCAGGAAGGTTTCTTGTCGAGGCAGTTCCTGATTCCAAACCACCATCCTTCATAGCCTCAATAGCTGGAGCAAATGTCTCCAACAAAGAAACATGGTCTTCTACACGGGCATTATCTTTAAGCCTATCCGGAATAATAACAGCAGACACATCTTTCTCCCCAGCTTGTAAAGGCTCTGCAAAAAAAGGGTTCTTGGCTCCATCGTATTCAATTTGCTCACTACCATTTTGATTTTGCGTCCAGGTTGAAGTCGAGGCAACTTCATCTCTGTTAGACAACAGCCGCTGTTGCAAGCTCAACAATGATCTCTCTGCTTTCCTTCTTTGTCTTGCCAACTCAATCTTATCTTGACGAGGATCAGTTACGCGCTCATTCCACACAGAAGTATGCACATACGTGTGCTTATCAGGAAATGCAGGTAACCAATCTGGTATATTCTTGTATTCTGGCGTCTCCCCAATCTGCAAGAAACTTGGTATGGGCTTCTTCTCTATCGTCACAGGAAATTGAGGCACCGGCTGAGCAAATGGAACCTCCTCAGCAGATTCTACATAATTAATCATCTGCCTCACGAGACCAGTTTCTATGACACAATGAGAAGCATCTGAAGCACCAGGGAATCCGGCGGACAAGCACATTTCTTCTAGGCTGCGCATTACGTCGAACGCGTTGCACTCAGTCCTTCCAGATAAATTAGCATAGGAACAGGCCGTCTTACCTAGATCCCGGAGATACCGAACTCCAATATCAGCCAGGGATTCAAGAGCCGACTCGTTGAAACCCTCAAACCCCACACTTGAACAAATCTGTGTCACTGCAATTCTCGAGATCGCCCGGCCAAACTCATCAGCGCGGGCTCTTCTACTAGGCGGAAAATTCACAAACCCATCTTCTACTTTTGGTGCTAGCCCTTCTCCTCCATCTCTCATATTCAAATTTTTGTATCATTCAGCAATTCCACCGCAACCAGTAAAGCGAAGATTGTTACCGGCGTAACAGATAATGAACAAAAGCACAAAGAAAAAAAAATCAAGAATTTTGGAGAAATGGCGAAACCGTATAATCGTATCTTCATATAAACCTTTCAACGCTCGGTCGTTTATCGGTTTCTTACGCTCGATATTATTTGACTCTATAAAAATGTAAGTCTGTTCGGACCCGAACACTCAGTTACGCCGACGATGCTTAGAGGAAGTAGGACGCTCTAGTTCGGCCGCAAGTGTTAGGTCAGCCAGCGCCACCAGATCGTCTCCACTAGTGAATACACGAAAACCAAACCAAGCCACCCTAATTCGGCTAAGGCAATTCACACCACGTAAGCAGCTTCACCATGCAACGCGACATGTGGCGTCACTTGACAGCCATGCACAAGCAAGACAAAACACATAGTAGTATCTCACAGTCTCCTATATGCATTGGCCAATCAAAGCACACAAAAGAAATAAAGAGTGTCCAACAGAAGGCGTGTTCACGTTCAGACATAATCAATAAATATTCTTCTCGAACTACACTACATTTGGAGAAAGAGACATGGGTTCTCAAAAGCTCTAAAAAAAATTAACCGTTAATCACGAATACGTCCACAACTAACATGAGCGTGGAAGCGTTTCTCATGGAGTAACAACTCCAAGGCATTTTTTTATTTGGCCCAAGAGACGGTTTCCTGGTGTTTTGGGTCAAACTTGAAAGGATGAGGGAATCTCTCGTGAGGGTTGAATTAAGATCACACTATATTAAATTGATGCGGGTATTTTTTTTAGTATTAAAATCACATAAAACAAAGGTTGAAAAACAAATTAGAATAGTATTTCGTATATCTCCTTACACGAGAGTTAAAAGGTAGTTTTTTTAAAATATATTTGTTGCGTTCATTTGTTGATTGTTATAAATTATGCTATGTGCATATATTAGTCAATAACCAATTGGATGACTTGGACTTCAAAGGCTAAAGTAAAAGGTGTTTTTGGTGTAAAATGAATTTCTAAAAATCCCTTTCTATTTCGAAGTAGTTTTTTTTATCAGGTGATAAGAGTGTTTGAGGAAGAATCAGATCGTTGTTTTTGCATCTCGAACATGAGTTTACTATCTTACTTTATACTTTATCAACAGGCTGTTTCTTTAGTTCGAACTATTCAAAGTAACAAAACTCTCACTTCAAAGGCCAAGGTAACTTTGACATACATTTCCAGAAACTTGTAGTAACAAGAATCATTCAATTCAAATCCATCATCTTCACGCAAAGAGTCCCAGTTCTATGTAGGAATTTTCTGTCATTGAACCAGTCGGCATCCTCCACGTATATAAAAGTGAAGAATCTTCCATAACAGATAGCGATTGAATGGGGTCACAAATTCATCACTTCCCCTATTCTCTTTGCCTCAAAACTGACCACATTCTTCTGAATCGGAAGAACCCTCTTGATAATCTTTTCTTATGGCGTCGGAGATTTTCATTTTCCGGACATGATTGTAATTCAATACCGCGCTGGCGAACCAGAACCCCCTTTCTTCCTTTTCTTCTACTACCTCTTAATCTTCATTCTCATTCTCATTCTTTTCCGATTCGCTATCCTATTGATCTTCCTTCTCCTTCTGTTCGCCCTCTGCTCCGACCTCGTACACCTTCTATCTCATCTCCTATGTCCTCCTTAACTGCTGATTCAAATCCACATCCCAATTCAGTTACGGTAAGAGGCAACTACTGTGCTATGTTAAATTAAGTGTACAAAGCACTAACCTTTGATCGATTTTGATTAACGTTTTGGTACTTTTGTAATGGGTTTTCAGCAGTGTAGGGTGGTGATTAAAGGGAGAGTTCAGGGAGTATTTTACAGGGACTGGACAGTGCAGAATGCTACTGAGTTGGGGTTGAGTGGTTGGGTACGGAACAGGAGAGATGGTTCTGTCGAAGCCCTCTTCTCTGGGCCTTCCGATAAGGTGCAGGAGATGCAGCAGAGGTGTAGGAGAGGTCCGCCTGCGGCGGTGGTAACGGGGTTGGAGGTCGTCCACAGTAACGGAAATCCAGGTTCAGGTTTTGAACGCAGGCCAACTGTTTGATCAAATGTCAAGCTGCCAACTTTGGAACAAGTATCTTCTGTTGTTATTCTTATTTGTAATGTTAAGTACAGGGCAATTATCTATGGAAGCTCATTTCGATGAGTATACTCACATATGCTTGTATGTATATAAATAAGCTTAATTAAGAGAATTTCCTTTCATTTAGCAGGCTGAATAGTTTATTAGACTAAATGGAAGAAAAGCCGTCAGTTAAGATTAATATTATTGACCTAATGACATGGTGTTATTCCTATGTCCTTGGTGACTTAGAATATAGAATGAAAGACAGAAGAGCTACTATGTGCTTTACCCTCTAGTGATGGCATTGCATGTTTCTAGGTGACTTAGAATATAGAATGAAAGACAGAAGGGCTACTATGTGCTTTACCCTCTAGTGATGGCATTGCATGTTTCCAGGTGACTTAGAATATAGAATGAAAGACAGAAGGGCTACTATATGCTTTACCCTCTAGCGATGGCATTGCATGTTTCTAGGTGTTGTTGGCTGATACTTGATTCTTTTTGAACAGTTCTTGCTATTTTGTGTGTGAACGTCCTTCAGTTTTCTGGATTGCATATCACCATTGCTTATCCAATCATTTCTGATGAATTATCAAGCTTCATTATGTCCTTTCTAAAGACAATTTCTCATAGTGAATGGTGAGTTTATCATATTTCAGCATGCTGGACAAATTGCATTTTGAGGATTCACGTGTACGTTCAAAAACTTGTTAATATGGTTGTTTCTGTTTAGGTTTTGTTTATTTCCATCCACATGATTGGGATGAAATAACTGTTGTGGGAGAATTTGGGCCTACTGCATGTTAAAATTCAAATTTCATGTACACTGCCGCTAACGACTGTTACTACAGACTGCTGTTTCTGTAAGGTTGCTCATCAAACAAATCTTATGAAATCAGTTGGCTTAGGAAATTGATCTTTACGGGTTTTTTTTTCTTTCTTCTTTTCCCTTTCTTTCAGTTGACTGAATCATTCAGTCACTCTCTGACCATTCTATCAAAATACTCTCTCACCATTAGATGAGAATACAAACGTGCATATGATCTAGTGGAAAAATAGTTGATTGAATCATTACTATGAACAGTAGAAATTTACGATTTTCAGGTCTGTACGATACCCTCCAAATAACTGCACTTGCCCTTGGTGTTTTTTCTGTAACGGTCTTTTGCCATGTACTTTCTCTTGTGGGCTCTTGATGTGGTGCTAGACATTTTTTCCATTTAGTGTAAGTAAAGAAGAGATGCACTTTTGTTCCAGAAAGATGTAGGTTTGAAACAGATCACGTGCAATTTGGAGTTATACTGCTATCTGGGTCTGAAGGCCAAAGACCTGAATCTAACCCAATTAGGCGTTGGATAACAGGGACGGTTTGCAGCGGGTTCATTGTGTGAGTTGTCCGGTAACGTCTTACCAATTCAAAAAGTTGTTGAGTTTTTCATTTACATATTTCATGCAGCTTCGTGTGGCTGGGACAGTGAGGGTCTCGAGACCATGGATTTGACCTTTTCTTTCTCTAGAAAAAAGAGACGCATTTATTCCATGAACCTTTAGGTCCATTGTAATGCGAGGAGTATTTAGATCTAATAGTTGAGTAACAAACATATGTTTATCTCTAGTATTTGCGTTTGAGTATCCATTTAAAAAAGGTAAAGGAAAAAAAGAACTTAGCACTGATATCTTTGACTTGGTGAAAGATGGATATTGTTGGCTAAGGTTGTGAAAGTTGAATAACCCATCAAATCTCATCCTACAAACCACAACTCAATCCACAATTTACAAGCCAAAAGATAACATGCACAGTCAAAAAAGCTTTTACACAATATTCACCAAGACATAAACTATATGCAATCAAACGGATTACAAATACATATCTATAGCATCAAGGTTAATCGACGTGGGGTACTCGTACCAAAAGTAATCTAGTTCTTAGAGAAGGTTTGAATAATAATAAAAAAGGAAAAAGAAAAGCTGAACTCGAACTATCATCGAGATGTTAATGTTGCTGTTCATTGGCGGATTTAATCTGCCGGTGTATATCAAACCTCACGTGCATTTTACAGGGGTTCAAGGAGGTAAAAGTATTATACAGATCGAAGATATTAGTAATTACATTATCTAGCGATCAAAGCACCTATATTTCTTATATATTCTGGGCCTGAGAGGCACGGTTTACGGTGTTTGCCGGGATCCGGACTATCTTTTTCTCGTCTTACAGATTTTCTTTTCCATTTCTGATTAATTTAGATGGAAAATTTTCTAATAGTCAATGAGTAAATCTTAATAATTACTCATCAAGAAAACATAATAATGGAAGTTTGTCGAGCAAGATTTTTCTTCATTTATTTCGAAATAAGAAAGAATGATACATTGAAAATTAGAGAGTGGAATCCTACGGACTCCAGCACCTATCTTAATAAAATCTGGTTCCATTACAGAAACGGAATGCTATTCTTGAGAACAAACCCATATAATTGTGTGTGTGTATATATATATATGTTTGCACACATCATATACACAAACACATATTTTTACATACATTTACGTTCACACACACGTGCGAGGACACACACACTATAGGGTAAAGCTACTGGATCACTCAGGTTTCAAGACCACAGGGTGATATGTTTTGGGCTGGAGTTAAACTAGTCTAAAAAGTTCAAGTTCACTGTTGGCCCAAAAGTTCAAGTAGACTTGACCTGAAAAGATAGTTCATGAGCCCCAATCATGTCCTCAGTGTGAGAGTGCAAAGCCCAAAACAACTTATTTACAAGCGTACATGCATACAAAATTTGCCACATAAGACTTATGTGTGTTCATCTAGCCATTTTCTTACAATAGTAACCCTCGTGATTGGGATTCAACAATTTTGCATCAAAAAGACCTGCGGGACTGCCGAATAGAAAGCAGTCTGGTGAATCAGATGATTTAGAATCTCATATAAAATGTTTTCCAATCTTATAATTCACGTTTACATAAGGTTGAACTGCAACCCGAGATTCACATGGTTATGTTCGTTGAGTTTTGCAGAGGATATAATTCTATAAATGTTTTCCATTGGACATCAATTAAGACGTTCTTATCTTGACACCTATAAAGAATCTGAATTCAAATAAATCATTACATAGACACGAGCTGACAACATAATTTGGATCTTATTGTTGAAATTTGGGCTTGCATGAGGTGAGACTCATATCCACTCAAAACTTTAAGCCAATGGGTGGTGGTACTTCATCCTCATATAAGCCATGCATTTTTTCTCAAATTAGCCAATGTGGGATTCTCAACACCCGCCCTCACGCAGCAACGTGGCTTGACATACACACGCGCCTTACAACCCGCCCTCAATCACAAACCACAAGCCAGACATGAACATCTGGACTTAGGATACGCATTTTTTCTCAAATTAGCCAATGTGGGATTCTCAACACCCGCCCTCACGTGGCAACGTGGCTTGACATACACACGCGCCTTACAACCCGTCCTCAATCACAAACCACAAGCCAGACATGGACATCTGGACTTAGGTGAGGGGAAACATTAAGTGGCCAACCATGAGCCAGGCAAGGGTTGAGTCTACATTTTAAACCTGCTCTGTTACTATGTTGAAATTTGGGCTTACATGAGGTGAGGCTCATATTCACTCAAAACCTTAAGGCAATGGGTGGTGGTATTTCATCCTCATATAAGTCATGCATTTTTTCTCAAATTAGTCAATGTGAGATGCTCAACACTTATATTACAGGTTTACCAACCGTCGATAACTTACATTTCTCCACTCCCATATTGCCTTTCCGAGGAAAGGATCATTTTATTAATGAACAAAAGTCAAATGACTATACAGTACAACAAACACAAGTAGCAACTAACAACTGCAACCATGCACACGCACCTACCCGTCTAAACTAACTGCCACGCGATACGAATATTACGTATTCTTTCATACACGTTATTAACTACTACAGATGTACATGGGCGTGGGAAATCTTCTTCAAAGAGTTCTTTATTGTTTGTTGGTGCCGTTTACATAATGTTTTTTTCTTCTTCTGTTTCTTCTATTTTCTTACTAAAGGGAACATTTCCCCCTCCCAGATCTTATTAAAGGTAACTTAGCAATGCACATGCATGTATGCGTGTATATCATGCAATTATGATACTCCTTTTAAGAAAATTAATTATATATATACACACACAGACCCTCGGTGAATTTGACAACTTTTTCTTACACAAAATCACACTACTAAAAGGTTAATTTGTACTTCACATTTTTTGAGAATCTTTAGAGGGCGGGTCTAACTAGTAAAGTTACTATATTGTCTTTAAGATCACGGATCCAAACCGTGTAAACAGACTCTTACACAAAGTATAGGATAAGTCTGCATATATCATACCGCGAAAGCGATACGGTCATTTCTCATACCTTGTATAAATACAGAAGTCTAATATACCGGGAATACATTTTTATTGTTTGAGAACCTTTCTATAGAAATAGTCCTGAAAAATGGTGTGTAAACAGTAATCAGTTGTGACCCCGAAAGACGGACTGAAATTTCTAAGACTCAAAACGTACACGTATGACTGAAACCTGTTGTTGTCTCCCTCCATTTGTTTGGCTCATGTTTCGTGTTTTCCCACGTTTCCCCCAACTATTATACACTACTCCTCGTGAGCCAACAGTCCTATTATGTTAAAATAATTCACATCTAAATAGACATTTGCATAATTTTTTTAATACATAGGGAGGTTTGGTGGGCTTGAGATTCTTCAATCTTCGTCGTTTTTTGACTTTTCTTCCTGGTAAGGACTTTGCACCAACAGCGGCTGATCTTGCCCTTTACAAATCCACGATGTGGGGTCAATTCGCCCGACTTGATTTTTATCTTGCCATATTTATTTGTTTTTATAACATCTTTGATAACTATAGACGGGCCTTGGAGCAACTGATAAGTTTGATGTTTTGTGACTTTGAAGTTACATGTTCGAACCGCAGAAACAGCCTTTTACACAAAGTATAGGGTAAGACTGCGTACATCAGATTTCAAAACGGTCCGACCATGCACAATGTGTAATAAATGAAAAAAAATATTCTAAAATTTTTCTCACAACTGATAGCGTGGATTCAAGTGTCATATTATTTTAGATATGAACTTAATTTTCAAAGGAGGCAGTATTGTGCACTAAATGAATACTCGAACATAAGTGTACAACAACAACATTATCTCATTACTTTAGAGACTCTTGTCTATGGCGAAACATGGAATGATCGGATGTACGTAAACATACTCATGTGTTAGAAACACACAGAGTTTTTTTCTGATGGCCCATAAAAAAATTACGTCAGACTGTATCGACAACTGCTACTTCACAATATATTACGATTAATAATGAATTACAAACGGAGATAGTTTTGGTGAACAAATTAAGTGAGAAGGGGGTGGTGGTGGTAAACAACTCCTAAGTTTTGTTGGTAGTAGGAAAATTCTTGTGACATAATAGAAGTACACATGTGTTTGACAAAAAATAGGTAAAGAGTGTTCATCTAGTCAGCAAACATGCGTGGCGTGCCATTTTAAATGTCAACATAAGGCCACGTAAGAATGACATGAGTGGGACCCTTATCTCTTATTTCTTGTCTGGTGGCTGGTCACCTTTTTCCGGATTAATGAAATCTTTATTCTATTTCAGATTCCTCAAGCTAAAAGTCTTACAACCATGTTCATACTAATACAAGTGTTTAGATATGGAATGACTAAAATTTAAGGAAGATATGAAGTCTTCAATCACGCGTCGTCATGTGTCAAAAAATAATTTTTTTAAAGAAGGGTGTGCTGCTCTTTTTTTTTAAAAAAAAGTGTTTTTTATACGTGACAGCAAGTGATTAGAGACCTCATATTTTGACTCAATTTTAGTATCTCTAGATCTAAACCGAACAACAATACCCTCAAGATATGTCTAAGGATCCATCTACTCATTTACTCCTGATAGCGTTGATAGCGTTCTTAAGATTTCAAATGACACGTGGTGAAAAGCTTTTGCAGTATTCGAACAAGCAATCCTAGTCAGGGGATAGGATCACTTCACCGCAAGGGGGATGCAGTGACGCGTGACCGCGCGACACGTGGCAGCAATGGGGGATAGATAGTTGAGGTGAGGAGATCCCAACCCAACTCACTGGCTAACCAATATTATTTCAAAATACCTTTTTTCCCTTTCTTTTGACTGGTATATTCAGAATCAGAGCTGAGTCAGAGTAATTGGGAGGTCAATCTCATGACTCACCAGGCTTTCTTATGTGATAGACAACTTCTGTTTTTGTCCATTTCCAATTTACTATATTATCTTCTAGAGATTTTCCAAAGCTACTAGTAGAAAACTAGAAATTAGAAGTGGGAATAAATTTATTGGAGCAAATTATTTGTATTTTGAAATTCACTTTAGTGGCTGTAAGCGCAAATTTGATGACAAGGACAAATCTAACACGTTCTGAAAAACATAAATGTAGACACTTTGACACCTCTTCGCAAGCATCGTCAGCCACTCAAAGAGGCGGTTCACCTAAGAGTTTAGGTCAGCTATTCAGATCGAAATAAGAGACATAGGTCGCCAATTAGACGCCAGCTCGGTTCGAAGATTGTCATCAGATGTTAGGTCAACTTCAACCCGTCATTCTTAGAAACTTGTGCCAAAATTACTCACCTTGGTCACAACCTTCACCTCAGTTATGAGGGTCAGGTGAGCTAGAACCATCAGGTCGGTCCCGCCAATGAACACCCAGAAAACCAAGGCAAGTCATCTCGGTTTGGACAAGACGAGCCACTTTAAGTAAGCAGTTTCGCCATGCTACGTGATATGTGGTGCCACTTTGTAGCCATAAGTGGGACAAGACATGTGGTAGCATCCCACATTCTCCGAACATGCATTAGCCAACCCAAGCATACAAAAAAAATTCTCACTATCAAAGAGAAATAAGATGTTCCAACAAAAAAAAAGAGAAAACATTCTCTTCGGAAAACGCAACAACATTCTGAGAAAAGTGACATGTCTTCCTTAAACTCAAAAAGTTTAAATGTCAATGAGGAATGCATCTGTAATTAATTTGAGCGTCAGAAGGTTTTCTCCGGAGTAACACTTCTGGGCCTCTAATGATGTTCATTCATGTAGGGTAAAGTCATTGAATTGTTCGTTTCACAATGAAGAGCAAATGTGCGATTCAAGTGATGAGTCTAAAATCTCATTACTAGATCGAATTATTATAAAAGCCATTAATTGTGGTAAATTATTATTTTTAACTTACGAACATCACACATGCTAATTAACTCAAAATAATTTCGTTTTACTCCAACCGTGATTGCCGTAGATTTGAATGTAAAATCACCGAGGTATTAGAACTCGCTTTAGATTTTGTATTAAAATCATTTGGTAGATAGTTGGTAATGTACAAACTAATCATTTAATATTTTCTGTTTCCCCTAGCGCTGCATGAAATAGGATGTACATAGCAGAAGGTCTATTCTTGGGTGTGGTTTGAGTAAAACTTTTGAGGGCGGAGGTGGGAGGTGGTGGTGAGCCCGGGGGCGGGGAGGGGAAGCTTTTGTTGATATGGAAAGTGAAACCTGAAACCATTTGCTACTATATACTATAAAATACAAAATAGGTGAATTTCTTTTTCCTAAATGTTTGTTTGGTATATAGCTCTTCTAACGTACGAGGACTTGTATACACTTAAATTATGAACGTATCTCTGCTCAAGAGTAGAATATTTTTTCTTTAAACATCCTTGATACCTAGATTTATTGTTATTTTGTCATGAAATTACCCAAAGCAAAAAAAGGAACTTGAATTTGGCCATGTTGAAAGAGTTGGGATCAAGCCCTACCACCAAGTAAAAACACACTTTGCGGAAGTTTTGTAGAGGGAGATTGGATTAGTCTCACCAAAACGATGTAGATGAAAAAGAGGTTAGGTATTGATATTTTACCACCAAAGATGTGCCGATGCTTTTGTTTTTAATTTATGTGGAAGTGAAAACATGAACATCATAGACCTATAAGAAAAATAAAAAAAATGAAAGAAAACATTTTCCAAATTGGTACATATGATTTCGTTTCATCATATATTGCAGTTTTTGATAAATTACGATGCTCTACATATCCGATGTAGAACGAAGTAAATCAAATGGGTACAAAAATATAGTCTAAATAAAAACAAAGATACGACATAAACTAGTACATTATCGCCTTCTGAAGCAGGCCAAATCTAACAATAATATCTAATTTTTCAAACACTCATATGAATTAATTGGTCCAATGGGAATAACCTAAAACCCCAAAAAAAATATTAAAAAGAAACTACCAAACATGTAATATTTGTAGAATATCATGTATAGGAAGCAAACAAACATAAAGGCTACAGCATTGATGTAACAACAGTGGTTTCATTATCTGGAGTGGTTAGTCCATCTCTCTTGCCCTATTTTTCTTTTTTAAAGTTTTTTTTTTTGTCGGGAACTATAGATGCAGTTATTTGATAAGACATGGTTAATTAAAGTTTCTGATTAATTTAATTACCCCAAATCATGTTTAAGATTAACACGAAACGAAAAGATACTAGGTGACAAAACTGGATGTTATCAATCTGTGGATTTTGTGTAGAGATGTTAAATTGAAAAAAGGTTTGAGTTGAGCAGAATATTTACCCTAAAGAGTTTTTTATATTTGTTTTCTAGATAAAAGTTACCGAAAGAGTTAGAGAAGGCTGATTATTCTAAACAAAAAAAGGCCATACCTATGCCCAGAGCCCTCCAGTGCTCCTGTTTCATAGAGCTACGTAGATGATGCAAATATAGATACTTAGTGACCTCCTAGGTAGGTTGGTAAGGCATGACCAGAACTCACACAAGGTGCATAGTGCGAACTGGGTCAACAAACTTTTATTCCTAATTGGGCCGGATACAATGACATAACTGTCCGAGACAGTAGTAATATACCTACGCTGCACATACCCTGGATTGAACATGTGTCATTTTAAACACAATTTTCTAACCTGAATAATAGCTGAGCTACACCTAAGGGTTAGAGAAGGCTGATTATTTGTTGTACGAAATGTTGATTTCGGACAATTTATTTTCTGAATTAATGACATTTTTCTCCTTGCAATATAAAAGAACTCTAGTATTTTGGAAAATAATAGTTACTAGATAGGACGAATTTCGTGCGTACTGAAAGCGTCACCAAATTGAATTTAGTGATTATTTGAATAAGCGTAACATATACATTATTACTCTGCATACTAGTGATTTATTAAAAAAAAAAGAAAGAATGTACTTATATCTATCATAGAAAACTTGAAAATGGCGTGATATCAAATAGTATCACAATATTTACTCACTAATGAATAATATATAAACAGACGAGAAATGGACTTCATGTTTGAAGCACAACTAACGTGACACTGCATACTGAAAGCGTCACCGAATTGAATTTAGTGATTATTTAAATAAGCGTATCATATACATTATCACTTTGCATACCGTTGATTATATATATATATATATATATATATATATATATATATATATATATATATATATATATAGACACACACACACACACACGCACACATACACACACATATGTGTATGTAAAGAATGTGAGAAAAAACTTTAGGCCCAGCGGTTGAATAACATTTATTCCATTCTCAGATCTCGAGTTCGATTTCTCTCTCTAATTTTTTTTTTCAAAAAAAAAATGTGTGTAAAAAATCTACATATATCTATCAAAAAAATTGAAAGTTGTCTGGTATCAAATTTGGAGAGGTACTATGTTTATTTCAAAACTCTCTCATTCAGCTTCCGTCGTGAGTTGATTGTGGATTCAGCTTCCGTCGTGAGTTTATTACAAACACCTTGATGTTCAAATGACTTGTTTTCAAACGTTAACTTAAATTAGTTAGACATTACCTTAATTTTTTATATACAAAACATAGATGTAAATGTCAAATGTTGTTTTAGAATCAGTTAATACCCACACCATAGAGATTTTGATGGGCCTCGAAGTAAGGTTCCAACTCGAAGCATGTTTCACACTTGTCAGAATGGCAAATCGGAGAAACTAACTAAGAACCAACCATACCGACATGTCTCTTGATACGTGCCGTACGATGAGAAAGAAGTTGAAAGAGTTGTAGGTGAGGAATCCCAACTCGCTCTAACCATCGGTGCAGAGAAAAGAAACTCGTTCCTATAATTCTCGAGCATATTATCCTCTCTTACACTGTTATTGGCTTAAACCCAGGTGAACATTCACATTCATGAAACATACTACCAGTTGATTTACAGTATCCGATGGACTTTGAGAAACATCTTTTGGGGCGCTATGTGAAGAGTTGACATTAAGATCATATATATATATTATGACATTCTTTATTTTATTAAAAAAATATCTTCTGGACAGTTATTGTAAGGTCTGTGACAATCACTCTAGAGGGGATGAATAGAGTGTTGGTCGATTTTGCAGAATTCTCTCGGTTTAATTCACCTCAACTCAAATACTCTCCAAAATAAAAAAGAAGAAGATTAGAGATAATTAGCTTGTGACACATGATATAGATTGGTTCAAATCTAATTGTTCCTACTCCACTAACACTTTATTTCTTAAGTGTACTTTCAATATCAACTCTTCTAATTACCTTTAATAAACAACAATATTTACACTAACAACTAGTGTAAGCAACAACTACAATAATATCAACTTCTTATGCAAAACCACTTTGTGCAACAACAATAACAACAGTTATAAGTAAGAACAAGTCCTTACTTATTCACGACTTCAACAAAAGTGCCATAAAAAAACTTTCGCCAAATAGATTATGGAAAATAATAGGGTTATACTTTCTAATAAGTCTAAATCACAAGCTTCATCAACGGATAATATTAATGGCCGAATATGCTGCATTGATTGCAGTATATTCTGTATTCATTGTCAGCATTGATTGTGTATTATTTATTGTGCCAAATATAGCACATACCAAATATGTCAATATTCTCCATAAATGTATCATAATGATAGAGGATACTATCCATAAGTGTAGAGCATGATTAGAGGAATATTTTTGTATTTATACTTGTGATTGAATCAATGAAAGGCAACCAAATATTCATTCCAATGGCTGACACCAAGTTTCATCCCGCACTAGCTGTCACCAACATCAAAAATTTCATTCCTATCACCCTTGAAATGGAGAAAAGCCAATATTCATCTTGGTCTGAACTATTCAAAATTCACTGCCGCGCATATCAGGTTCTTGATCACATCATCTCACCTTCATCTGATACCTCTACGTCCAAAGACAAAACTGCTCCTCAAGACACAGACCTATGGAGCCGCCTCGATGCCATTGTATTACAGTGGATATATGGTACTATCTCTACTGACTTACTGCATACCATTCTTGCTCCAGATTTAACTGCTAAGAACGCTTGGGACAACTTGCAGAACATCTTTCAGGATAACAAACACTCCCGTGCAGTCTATCTTGAGAATCAATTCTCAAATACTCGTCTTGATAATTTTTCTAACATCTCTTCTTATTGTCAAGAATTGAAATATATCGCAAATCAATTATCTAACGTTGGTTCTCCTGTCTCTAATCAACGTCTTGTTCTCCAACTAGTCAGTGGTTTGAACGAGAATTATGACGGTGTTGCCACTATCATCCAACAGAGTAATCCCTTACCCATCTTCTATGAAGCACGCTCTCGCCTAATTCTTGAAGAAACCAGAAAAGCCGAACAAACTGCATCTGGCCAAAATTGCTGACGCCGCCCTCAACACCACCACCACAAACCCTAATCCCTCTACTGAAAGCCATCCGCCCTCCCCTCCCTCCTTTCCTCATTCTCCCCGTCCTCACTACCGCGGCTCTTCCCAAAGGTACTCTACATTTCGGTCTTCACCTCTCAAAATCCCGTCATACTAATCTTATCTGCTACACTGACGCGGATTGGGGCGGTTGTCCCGACACTCGACGCTCTACTTCCGGCTATTGTATTTTCTTTGGTGATAACCTCATTTCTTGGTCATCAAAACGTCAACCAACATTATCGCGCTCTAGCGCCGAGGCCGAATATAGAGGTGTGGCAAATGTTGTTGCTGAATCTTGTTTGCTCCGCAACTTACTTCTCGAGCTTCGTTGTCTTCTTACCAAAGCCATACTTGTTTATTGTGACAACGTAAGTGATGTTTATCTATCCAGTAATCCTGTTCAACATCAACGCACTAAACACATTGAAATGGATATACACTTTGTATGTGAAAAAGTCGCTCAAGGCCATATTAGAGTTCATCACGTTCCATCACGTCATCAACTCGCCGATATCTTCACCAAAGGATTGCCACGGATTCTGTTTGATGATTTTCGAACCAGTCTCAACGTTCGCGAACCTCCCGTTTCGACTGCGGGGATGTAATGGCCGAATATACTGCATTGATTGCAGTATATTCTGTATTCATTGTCAGCATTGATTGTGTATTATTTATTATACCAAATATAGCACATACCAAATATGTCAATATTCTCCATAAATGTATCATAATGATAGAGGATACTATCCATAAGTGTAGAACATGATTAGAGGAATATTTTTGTATTTATACTTGTGATTGAATCAATGAAAGGCAACCAAATATTCATTCCTTTAAATATAACAATTTACCATGGACCGGAAGTTGAATAATACTACTTCTAGAAGGCCCTTTTAAAAAAAAGGGTCAATTTAGCCCTTTTGTTTTCAAAAACATGCGTGCTTACGACAAATTAAATTTATTGTTGAATCAAATTTCTCGTCTTCCTCTGACGCAACAAACGGTGACTAATATTACGGAATTCTTAATAAGTCTAAAATAAATGGTCAAGGATATAGGAAAAACCATCTTTGAAAATATGGATGCTGTTTGCCTTATTCTATCGTTTCTTTTAAAAACTATGTTCTATAATAACTACTATGTATCAAGAAATATGTACTATAACAACTGTCTATAAACAAATTTTACACCTCAAGGTTACTATAATATCTCTTTAAATGTCATAATTTATATGTATCTATCTTGCCCAACGAACATACGCTATGCATATGGACATCGGCTCATTTGTCTAGGGATGCTGGTGCTCCTCCCTACGCACAAGGCTTAACTATTGAGCAAAGAAGTAATAGACACACCGACTGAAGAACGTTGCTCCACACGGTATCTTAATTATAGCGTGTTATTGTCTCGATTTACCTTCGAAAATTGCTACAGCCGTGAGGCTGTTGAACGAACCGAACTGTTCGAGTTCGGTTTGTGTTTGATTTGTATTTGTTCGATAATTATTTGTTAATGAATCGAATTCGAATATGTATTCAGGTTCGTTTAGTTCAATGAGCTAAACTGTCCGTGAACTGTTCGGCTCGTTTAAACAGTTCTAAGGTTATCGAGCCGAACTCGAACCAATTTTAAAGTTCGTTTAGCTAAACAAACCGAGCCGAATAGTTTGTTTAGCTAAACGAATCCGAATTCAAAAACTCAGTATTCGATTCGGCTTGGTTCGTTAACACCTCTATAGAGCAGATGGATTATGGTGATTTTGAAAACCATGCTTTAGAGGTTTTCTTATTTTTATTTTTTGGTTCTTCTCTGTCTTCAAGGTCAAAAGGTGGGAAATCAGAGCCCCTTTGGCCTCCTAAAAGAAAAATGATGACTTGATCACTTGAATGAAGTCTTGGTCGAAGCCGCCAGAGGAAGTTTCAAACTTCAAAACACCAAACGTCAAACAGGTTTAACTCTGGAGATATGAAAACGCATTCGGATGAAATAACTTAATGTATAAATCAATCAATCATACCTAGTATATTACAACGGAATCAAAATCTATTTTATTTTCTTGGTAATGGTTTTGCTCATGTAGGAAAAATCAATCATAATATTACTTATCATACTAGTTATAACTTATAAACAATCTCGAATGAAAAAGTTTCATATGCTATCATGTCACGGTTAAAACATTACAGCTGTTGACGTTGGACCATATAGGAACAAACATATTTTAGAACCATTACATTTAAGGTAACACAATGAGTGTAACGTATTTATTCTTGTCCATGTAGCCAACCGTATTTTGATGACGCAATCGTTGTTTCTGCTCGAAGCAACTTTCCTGGAAACTGGAAAGGTATCCAAGCATCGATTCTAGTGAATTGACTCATACAAATCAAGAATTTAACCACAGAAAACGATTGAAGTTTTTTCATACGTTATCAATACGGCCATTAGTAAAGTAACGAATCCCATTATAAAAAAGATTATAAAAAAAGGGGACTTGTTTTCCAAGATATCCAACTCAACTCGACCAAGATTCTTGTGTCCCAGCAAGTCTATGTCGGACAGGGAGTTAATTAGGTAGCAACTAAATATTTGTGCATCACTGCAATCGTCCCATACAAACTCCAAGTGATAACGATAAATATTCCACGTAGGATAAAACACTACTCGATTTTGGTAGGCTTTTTTGTGTCTTGTTGGCGGGAATCCCCACGTAAAATTTTATCTAAAAACACATAGGACATTTTTTATATATACAAAACAAATCTTATACGTTATCATGGCATTCCGTATATTTTACAAGAACTTAGTTTCTCTTCGTTTGACTTTGTAATTTATATGCATGTGATTTTGATCATCCCAAATTCTATACATACATTGACTTAAAAAAGTACAGTTTCTAAAGTCAACTTTCATAGTACATGATACTTTGGCTCAAGTCTCTCGTAACAACTTAGGACGTGGTGCAAAAGAAGTTGATACTAAGAAAATGACCAAATGACTGTTGTTCTTGATATATATACATATATATATATATATATATATATATATATATATGTGTGTGTGTGTGTGTGTGTGTGTGTTTGTGTGTGTGTGTCTATATACACACACACATACACACATATATATACCGGGGGAATCCTTTGTACTTCACTAAAGAAGATAAACTAAGCTACAAAAATACACAAATGATGATCACTAAGAATGAATAGTTTTTAGTTATATTTGTTGCATGATAGTGAAGTTGGTTTTCAAGTTGACTTGGCAAGCTTGGATAGCTGTCAATTGGAGAAGATTGATGAAACGATTAATAAACTTAACCGGCCGTGGCCTTCAATGCTAACATTCCTTATGGGAAAGGATCCCTCAAAGACAAAAACAGCCGGCAATGTAAGTTAGGTGACATATGACGAGATAGGATCAAATTCAAGGAGATATGTTGGATACCTTCTATTCGTTTCCCCGTCCTTTTCTTGCCTTTGAAGCTTTTGTTGTTATTATGTTTCTAACTGACCGTTCTTTTCCTTTCTTTTTGAACATTAAAGCGATGTAACATAGACGCACCTCCTACATGCAAAAAAGAGAGAGAGAGAGGGGGGGAGTGGTGAAATCGGATCTTCACCTAGATCAGAGATGATCTAAACAACGGAAGCTCCGTCAAATCCTTGCACATACGTAGTTTGTCGTCATAACTAATGTTTCCAAAAATCTGCACAAATTGAACAACGTTAGAGGTACCGTCCGACGCTTTAGTCAGTTGTGGGTTTTACCATGTTATGTGTTGAAATATTATAGAAACTTGTCTTATTTTTGTGCTTTGGCTAGAATATTTGCTCATTCTTCTCAACTTGGTCCCTAATGGATGTCATTTTCTTTTGTTTTTTTTGTATGGTTTGGACAACCAATGCATTTTGAGGGGTTGTGGTGTCAAGTTTCCTGTTCTGTTTGTGTTTAACTGCCAGTTGACGTCACATGTCATGGCTAAGCGACTCGCTGACAAAGGTCTGCCTAGCGGGTGTTTCTTTGGCCGAACAGATGTAGAAGACTTTGGGCTCTGAGTCGGTGACCGACCCGTAGTCTCTGGCCGAGATGGTTGTTAGGGCAGAGTTGACCATTGTGGCCGACGTGGTGTCAGCGGTTAAGGTGACTGGCTCAGCATTGACCTTATTGATGTCGATCTGAGGTCATCGTCGGCATCGAGAGGGCACACGTATGTAAGTTTTGACATGAGCAGTCGATGTGAACATTGGAAGACATGCGTACCTGCCTGGGTCAAATAACGTTGGTTGTAGTGGACTAGATTAATTATACTTGTCGTTATGTGGAGGCGTAGTTTTGTCCTCATCAGAGAGAGAAGAAGTTCGTATAAAATATGACACATTTCCTACGCTACTACTATTTATTCATAATTGCACCATGCAGATGACTAAAGTATCCTTTTGCTTTGTGTTTGTTATTGACTTTAACATAAATTTTGAAAAATGAGACGATTACCTCAAGAGATCTTATGTTGTAAGTTAGGTACTAAGAGATGAAATAATAGGTTATGTAGGAGTACTAAACTAGAAACATCGAATATTAGAACTCCACCAAAAAAAACAATGTAGATAGTGGACATGTGATGCTAAGTAGAAAAGTACATATTTTATGTTTGCATGAGACAAAGTGGATAGGTGAGAAGGCTCGTATGGTGGGCAAGTTTGTATTTAAACTCTGGCACACAGGAAAGAATAAGACGAGAAATAGAGTCGGAGCTATTATAAATGTATCATTAAGAAATGAAGTAGTATGTGTTATTAGAAAAGTAGATAGAATCATAGCACTTAAGCTGGTTCTTGAAAAAGAAGCAATCAATATTATTAGCGTATATGCTACTCAGGTCGATTTAGAAGAGGCTATAAAGGTTCAATTTTGAAAAGATTAGAAGATATAGTGTGTGAATTCCAATAGATGAGAAGATTTTTACAGGAGAAGATTTAAATAGACATGTAGGTAACGAGAATAAGGATTACAATGACGTACATGGTGGATTTGGTTTTGGAAACAAGAACGATGAAGGAAGATCAACTTCGGATTTCGCAATAGCATATGACCTTATAGTGACTAACACATTTTTTCAAAAAAGAGATGAACACTTGATTACATTCAAAATGGACCAAATAAGTCACAGATAAACTATTTCATTGCTCGTAGAAGAGATAGAAGATCTTGTAAGGACTGTAAGGTGGTCATATGAGAAAGTTTAAACAATGTAATACCATCTTATAGTGTTGAATGTTTGTATTCGACATAGAAGATTGAGAAAAGAAAAGCTTATAGAATTTAAGATAAAATGATGGAGCTTGAAGGAAGCTAAGCAAACAGAGTTTACAAAAGTAGTATTAGAGCAAACATAGTATTAAGAATTCAAGTGGTGATTCAAATGAAGTATGGGAGGATATGGCAGTAAGATAAAGAAAATAGCGAGATATTTACTTAGCGAGTCAAAATGTTGAGCACATTCAAATAAAGAATCTTGGTAATGGAAAGGCAAAGTGCAAAACAAAGTAAAATCCAAGAGAAATAGTTATAAGTCACTTCAACATAGTAGGAATTAAGAGAATTTGGAAAAAGATATGCTAACGAAGAAAGAACTAATACAAAGATATCGAGGGAAGAAGCAAGATTTGCTTTAGTTATATATGAGCTCACTCCACACATTCAAGATAGAGTTACGTGGAGAATGTTATTTGCAGATGACATTGTGTTGATGAATAAGATTAATGGATGAGTCAATGCTAAGTTAGAATATTGGCGGGAGACACTAGAGGAAAATGACTTCAAATTGAATCGAAAATAGACAGGGTATATATAATTTAATTTTAGCAACAAAAGAATGACCTTAGGACCTTGTGTGAAATTAAGAGACCAAGAAATTCACCCAAATGACAGTTTTTAGGTATTTAGGATCCATACTACATAAAGATAGAGAAATTGATAAGGATGTGAATCATAAGGTAGAAACGGGATAGTTAAAGAGGAGGAGTGTGTTATGTCTTCTTTGTGATAGGAAAATACTTTTAAAGTTTAAATGAAAGTTTTACAAGACGTTACTAAGACCCTCACTATTGTGTGGGTCTGAATGTTGGACAGTCAATTATAAGCATGAACAAAAAATTCGAATGATGAAAACGATAAGATTAAGATGAATGTATAAACATATAATGAAGGATTAAATAAAAAATAAACCTATAATAAAAAAAGGTTGAGGTAACTCTTCGTTATTGCCAAAAATGAACCACTGAGCATCTTGCTAATTGTTTATGAATAAATAAAATATACAAACACAGGACGAACGGATACAGCACAAGTGAGAACGCTTAAAGCAGGGATGTATTCGTGTTAATGTATATTTTATTGTTGGTCAATTGTCAGTCAATATCGACAGCACAAGCTATCTTTAAGGTCTGGAAAGAGTGAGCACCAGACAAACAGTACCTCTATCTCAAGGGATAGAAAGTTTGCTTCCAGTAAGACTCACGGCTCTATATGTATATGTATAAATAAAACAATAATAGGAATATAATGTATCTGCATAAATAAAACAATAATATCAATTGACAATTATTAATATGACTAGTTATCAATCTTTGACAATTTAAAATTGTTAAGTTCTTTGGTCACTCACGTAAAGTTTACATCCGTGATTCAATTTTCATTAACTTATTATTTGAATTTTAAGTACGCAAACTTTTTGCATGTTATTTTAAATATTAAAAAAAAATGCTTCTTTGCTTACTCTTGTTCGACAATTTTCTAGATCAGTTACTGACGTAAGATGGAGCAATGTTAACAATGCAGAGTTGTAACCAATAGCAATTCTTTTTATAAATATCACTAAGAAATCTCTCGACTCATAGAAATGAAGCCACTTGGCTTCTTCTGCACCATAGACTTATGTATCCTTTCATTTTGTTTTCTATTTTTATTATTGAACAAGTAATTTTCATTGCCATTAAAACACCGGCATGCATCAAAGACGGTAGAACTTATCTGTCGTATTATTCTTATAATTTGCTAAGCGTGACAAAATTACAGCACTAAATAAAACAAAATTGGATACATCAACTAAAATTGACTTCCGAACCGCCTAAAACACCACTAATCAAGTAAAAGATTAAACAGCATCGGTCGGCAAATTACAATAACAACGATATTACTTTCATTGTTTTAGATGTTCGACTCTCGTCTATAACATATATAGAAGGTTGGACACACAATCATACACACGTGTTATAAACATACAGAGTTTGTTTTCGGATGACCTATAATGAAAATTGCGTCAAGCTATGTCGATCAATTGCTAATTTACAATATGAGAAGCAACACTCAATTTAGTGAGTCACTTTGCTTTATTCCATTATAAAACAAAATTAAAAAAGAATGTGTCGTTTACTCTATTAAAATATCGCCAAAACACTTTGGCCCTTGGTAATATTATATTATAATATTTCCAAAATACATTTTGGTGACTAAAAATTTAACATTTTCGCCTAAAATATTTGCAGTTCATTTCTCACTGGATAAAAGTGGAAGTCCTTTTCACATAAGGGAGCAAGCATTGGGATTTTCGTCGCTGAACATTTGATCGTGTGAAGGCAAGTACGTCGGCGGCGGCGGAGGTGGCACGTGCGGCTGCTGCTGATAATAATAATACTGGTGGTGCTGACTATAATCCGCCCTGTAACTTGTACTTCCGATATCATATCCTTGGTTGTACATTGTCGGAATGCCGTAAATCTTGGTTTCCGTAACCATGATTATTAACCGGGACGCCGTAATAAGTATACGGCATACTGTGATTTTGGAATTCCATTTTGCTAACTTCAATTGTTGATTCTTCTGATTTATCTTTGCCTTTGGATTCCGATTTCTCTTTCTTATCGTCACCGCCGCCGGTGGATTTTTCTTTCTTGTCACCGCCGCCGTTTTCTTTTCTTTCTTGTTTTCATCAGCGGCGGCTTCTTTTGCTTTTTTCTCGCCGCCTCCGTCGTCTTTCTTTGCTGGAACAATGTCTACGGGCCTCTTGAGTTTCTCTTTCAGATAAGGGGAAATGTCCTTTATATCCATTGTGCCTTTCACCATTACCAAATCTTTTTCTAAATCTGTTGTCACATTTTGTACCCCTGTTTGTGCAAAACAAGAAACCCTTAGCAGCTAACACAAAAAATAACAACACACAACATTGGGAACATGGAATTATCGGGACACTAGACTCTCATGTTTTTGTAGGGTTTGGAGAAAGACTGGATCATTTTTAATCTAATATACGTATTTTTACCACATATTTTATGCAACAAGCTGTTTCTGTAGTTCGAACACGTGAATTCAAGTTTCATTTTGCATGTATATTAATAAAGTACCAAATTGATGATAATATACTTTTCTATTCACAAAAGCACCAACTATTACTAACCATCAATCTTCTTGATGATCCGTTTGATCTTGTGACCACATCCATCACAATGCAGGGGAATCTTTAGAACCACGCTGCTGACTTGAGGCTGAAAATAAATCAACCAAAAAATTTCATGAGAAAAAAAAAATTAGCTGGAATAGATAAATTATATCAGAAGCATTTGTTGGAGGAGAGAGAAAAGAAAGAAAGTCAAGAGTTTGTTGGAAGGTTATGGTAAAGGTACCTCTTTTGGTTTTTTCTCCTCATCTTCTTTTTGTCATCGGTTTTCTTTTCTTTGGGGTTTGTCATCGGACTTCTTGTCTCCACCACCAGCGCCGCCTCCGCCCTTTTTTGGCTGACCGGAGACCAACTCCACCTTCTTTTTGGTTTTCTCCTCCAGTTTCTCTTTGAGCATAATGGGATCCACATCCCCTGTTACTGTCACTTTGTCGGTTGCGCAATCGTTTCTCACACTTCCACGCCTGCAAATCATCAACAAATATAATGACTCCAACAGCAGTAGTATAATTCATCATAAAAGTATGATAGAGTAGTAAAAAAAACCTCGTTTCCTGCACTAAGTTTCTACGTCTACGATAAGTACTGGAGAAAAATTGAATATTTTCGGGATTTGATGTACGCAGTCTCACAAATCGGTTACAAAAGGAAACCACCTACCAGGACACCTAACTAATTAACAATTCCTTTTTTCAACTGATTACCAAATGCTTTCTTTCTGAATTTCTCCATTTTACTATCTTCAAAAGTTCAACTTGTTAACAACGAAGCGGAGAGAAAAATATAATAAAAAAAAAAGGACAAAACGAAAATCATAGAAACAGTTTCTCTTATCCGGCGACGTAACGCAATGAGATGAATTGGTTGACCAAATAAAATAAAAAGCAACTAAAAATTTAAAAAATAAATGCATATATTATTACCATCAAAACTACGAACAAAACGCTTGACTTTCTTGGCACAGCCTTCACAATGCAAATCCGTCTTGAACACGGTGGTCGTTGAATCATCCTCCTTCTTGCCGCCATCGGATGCGGCGGCGGCCTTCTTTCCTCCGTCAATCTTGTCATCTCCGCCCTTCTTTTCTCCATCACCCTTTTTGTCTTTGCTCTTCTTCTCTTCTTCATTCTTGAACTCATCTTTACTCTTCTTTTCTGATTTCTGTATCAAATTCAATACACCAAAAAACATACCGATGAATCTGTGAATATTTCGTAAAAATTGATGACCAAAGAATCAAAGAAAAGGGCTATACATTTAATTGAAGAAAAGGGTAAGTAGATGGTCAGTTACCCTCACCCATTTGGCGACGTTTTTTGTGTTATTTGTTGAGGGGTTTGCTGATCGTGTGTTAAAGATAGGATAGAATGAGGCAGTTTGAACTTTGAAGGTAGCATATGGAGGCAAAGGTGTGTGTCTATATATATATATATATATATATATATATATATATATATATATATATATATATATATATATATATATATAGACACACACACACATATAATAGTCTTGGTAGTTAATAATAATAATGGTTGCCGTTGTATGACATCATCTATATATGTGCTATTTCTAATTTCCTATTATTGTTTTAATTTCATCTCATAGTTATAGAATACCACATTTATTTGAACAAGTTGTTTTAAAAAGACATTACAAACACATATAAAATTGGGTTTTGTCTTTTGAACATATTGATAGGGTAGTCCATTATAATGGGCAGAAACTTCCTTCTATGTTTACAAGAAATATAGCATTTAAAGGAGGTGCATTATTATTTTTGGCTAAGAAAAGATACATGCACCAAAATCAATTTGGTTTTTTTTTATATTCACCTGAAAAATTGGATTGACATTCTTATGAAAATTATTAGACAATGAATGCAAAACGTATCCGTATGATTAAATATGTTACTCTGACCGTTCAAAAACAAATGTTATTTTGCATACAGTCTTTACATTATTGCCAATTGCCAAATACTAGTGAGGCATACAAATTAATTTAGCAACAACTAAATTAATAATGTTTCAATGATAATTAAGATTTAAAAATTTAAATTATCAATTATAAAGGGGAATTCCCTCAAAAAAATTGAAGAAGAGAAAGTGTTCTTGGTTCACTAAGATGAATGAAAGTAATATTCAAAATCATGTTTAATAAAAGCTAGAAATAACTAACCATTCCATTCTTCAGTTTTAAAACATTGTTTATAGTTGATTGTTTTTGTACCATATAATTTACATTTCGTAATTAATCAACTAGGGTAAGGGTGCGTACATTCTGTTTTATGACCTTGAGGTCATGGGTTCGAGTCGCAGAAACAGCCTCTTACACAAATTGTAGGGTAAAACTGCGTATATCAGATTATAAAGCGATCCGGCTCTTCTCTCAACCATACGCAAAAGCAGGATCCTATTACACCGAGAACGTCCTAATTAATCAACTAGGACAATATTTTTCTAGATAAAAAGAATAAAAGAAAATCTTAAAACGGATATGATACTTTAAGTTGGATAAATCATTCTTAATGTAAAAACATGTTGTGGTTATCTTAGTTGAAAAACCACCATAGCCGCCGCTTTTGTTGAGCGCTTTTTTTTTTGGTAACAAATAATCAGGTCAATCAATGATGTGCTTCAGTCTACTGTTCAAATGCACATGACATAATACGATTATAATGCATATCATACTATTCTTTTGAAGTTCAAATGGACAAGATGAATAAAATACGGCGTAGAAGAGTTATATGTATATAACATTCATCATGTTGACTTCATATAATCGTTTCAAGTTAATTTAAGTCGTACAAGTGATTATAATTTCGTCGAGATATTACTGGGTATGATTGGTTGGTTGTTATATTGGTGGTACTATATTTTTTACGCTTTTTTGCTGACAAGATTTTGATTATCATTTTTTCTCCTATAGAAAAGTCCAAAAAAAAAAAACATTTTTCCAATTTTTTTTTCTTTCCCAAAAAGCATAATTGTTGTAAGGTTTGAAGATAAATCATGCAAGGGAAAATCTGAAGGGAAATAAGTTCAACTTCAATATGTAAATTGGATCACATAAGGTTTTAGGGTTAGTGTGGTATTTCTTTCATCCTGCATAGACTTTTTTTTTTAGAGAAATATTACCTTTATTAGTCTAAAATGTAAAGTATGGACTTTGTTGTGATCAATCTGCAACTTGGTATATTAGTTATTCCTAATTGACTTAAGCATTAAATATAAACTTACAATAATTTTCAACTTTGACAAAGATGACATGATTAAATAATGAACCAATTATATCCCTAAGAGAATGCGTTTCTACATATTATGAATTATTACGTTGTTGGAGCAACTGACAATTACCAAATCAAAAAAAAAAACTTGCTTTCAATCTATGGTACCTTTCACACTTTTAAAAAAAATTAATTTATATTTAATATTCAACTCAAACCCCTTCGTTAAAAGCTTTAATTTCCATCTTCCAAGATAAGGTTCAGCGTATTATTTTTTTTTTTTTCGTGAGAGAGATATGGATTCACTTTCTCATGACTTAATTAAATTAACTGAGTGCTTATTTCCACCTTAATATTTCCGTGCACTATATTAGCATATTACACATTGAGACTGTCGTGTGTGTATGTATATATAAATATGTATGTGTGTGTGCACGAGTGTATGTATCTATATAAAGATATCACATGAGAGTGAAGTATATAAAATGATAGAGTAAAAATAGACTCACCCTTAAATTTATTTTAAAACCTGAAAGTTAGTAAAAGTTATAGGACGAATATCAACTTTTCCTTTTTATGTGGTAAAAGGACATATATCCTAAGTAATTTGTTCGTTTTAACGCATAAAAGGTACAGTTTTCCAATCTAACCTTTTATCATTCTTTGACGAACGACGATTGTGCTGACTGGAATGTCTTACGTTATGATTAATAGTATTCATTTATATGGTATACTTAGTCTAGTTTGTTCAGTTCAATACATTAAAAGGACTTCTGTTCAAAAATTTCTAGTACTTCCAGAAACAAGCAATCGTCACTATGTATTAGTCGCGTCAAATTATTAAACTTCAACAACAACAACAACATTACTTTATTATCTTAGAGGCTTACGTCTATGATAGGGTATGAGAGGATCGGATATACGCAATCATATTCATGTGTTAGAAATACACAAAGGTGCTCCTATGGCATAGCTCAGTTGGTACTCTGATTAGGATTTGATCTAAGATGTCAAGAGTTTGAATCTACGGACACGCACAGTGTAGGTGTTCGCTGCTGCTAGGCCGAAGGTTTGGTTTACGGGGGACACCTTGTGTGAGTCACTGCGTAAGTCTTCACCCAACCTAAGAGGCCGCCGGTCTCTTGATTTGCATCCTCCATAATGCTTTTAGGGACAGGAACGGTAGGATCCTTTAGGGTCAAGAAATGGTCTTTTTGCTTCTAGAAACACACATAGATTATTTCATGATAATTATTAGACTTCAAAGATTCGAAAAGCAATAGACTATATATGTACACATTATGGCATGGATAATTCTTAAACAAGTTCGAGCTGGTGATTGTTTTGCTGACGGAAATGGATAACGCACTATCTGTACGTAACAAAAACTTGTATCGTATAAAAAGTCATAAATATGACCTCAATAATGTTATGGTGTCGACATTATTTATTTTGATACTATCACTTTTTGTTTTGTGTGACATGAATAATACAATGTATTCGTATGGAGTAATAGATTGCTTAGAATCTTTAAAAATATAGAAGTGGGGTGGGAGCCAAAGTAAAGAATTAATGTAGCAGGTGTATGGATTACTGATATCACAATCTCAAGAAGTCACCAAAATAGCTAGCGTCTGCAATTTGTATTTATGTAGGTGTTTATACTAAATGTTAAATCCATACTAGAAAATTAAGAAACAATTATTTGAAGATTATCGGTTTCAATAAAAAATTTGGTAATTCATCACGATTCTTCATTATTGTAAGTAGTTTGAAAAATAAGAAACCTCTTCTAACATACTGTTATGGTTGCGTATATCTGGCTCCGTATACTATATCATAGACGAAAATCTTTGAGCTAATGGATTAATGTTGTTGTTGTTATATTGTTTTTTCAAATAATGCATTTAGTCAGGTGGTCAGTCCGGCCTTATTTTTTGTGTTCATTAATTAAAACTTTTACGTATGAAACTTTTTAAAATTAATGGATTTGAAAATTGTGTTACTCAAGGTTGTACGTTCCTACTTATTAAACAGAGCTAGTCAACAGTACCTTGTGCTGCAAGCGAGAGGTAGTGGATACGTAAAAGTGAACAACCTTATTTATGTAGCCACGTATTTAAGTTTGTTATTTCTGCTTATATTTTTTTACTAACTGAAGTCCGCAACAAAAACAAAATAAAAAAAATCACTTTTCTGAGGTACCATTTTATTGCGTAAATCTCAGAAGTGAAAAAAGTAACTCTAGTGGATACTCTGAGGACAGATTTTTTTCAATCGCATACATATGGATAATAAATTTATCATGGTTTGGTAGCACAATCCGGATCTCCACGTCTAACAAAGGGATGATAAATCGTTTCTTGAAAAGACGTTCTTGTTGTATTAAGATTATACGTATAACACAAGATTCGGAAAAGAGTCAGATTACTTTGCGATTTGATATACGCAGTCTTAAATTACAATTTATATAAGAGGTTGTTTCTGTGACTTAAATACATGACCTCAAAATTACAAAACATCAATCTTATCAACTGTTTCAAGACACGTCTTGATAAATCATCTGTTGATATATAATCAACAAAAAAAATAAAACTACAAATTTTTCTAACAATTGAAACCAATCCTGAAACTTAGCTATTGGGCAACCTAATATCTTAAAAAAGAATCCAACAGATCATCACATCATATCACACGACTTGGTTGTGATCATACGTTTTCAGTTTTCATTGGCAGCATGGATCGTAAACTGTTAGGTAAAGAATTAGTAGTAATAAATAATAATGACTATGCACTACCTAAAACTGTACTACATGTAGTATTTAGGCATGCCCTTATAGCTATAAGTCGTACGAGCTATTGTACAGACTGAAGATTGTACTAATACAGAGCAATGGTTCAATTGTACTCTGCCGAATTGTCGTTTTCTACTTAATAACTGCCCCTAAGTTCCTCGACCTTCCACAACCACCAAAAGTCGCCATTGCCTTTATGACCAAAACTTGTAGCAAAAGATGAAATTCCTCATTCATGGACTTTCATCTCCCAACTCCGAAGAGTATGTGTGGAAGATGCAAATCAGAAGCTCAGCAGCCTCCTATATTTTGTGGGATCTACGCAGAGATCCACACAAGGTGTCTCCCTGCAAACCATGTCTTCGGCCTAGCAACAAGAAACACCCACGCTGTGAGTGTCCTTAGAATCGAACTCTTGAACTCTTGGAGCAAATCCTAACTCGAGTACCAACTAGACTATACCCTAGAGATGACTTTATGAGCAAAACTTGGGAATAATGTTACATCGACTGTACTTTTCTTTTTTCCACGAATAATCCACTCTCGATGTTTATAGACTAATCTCTCTCTAAAGAGTTAATTGCACCTGCTATCCATTCTTTTCCACCAAGTTTCATGTAGCATCCAATATTTCATGAAACACACTTGCCATCCAGACTTATAGGGTTAATAGACACCTGGCATCCGGCAACCGGGAAATGACCTGCTAGGCGGTTTTTATGAAATTTCCTTTTTTTCCTTCACTTTTTTCCCAAGTGGCGCCAAACTTTTCCAACCCTGGTTAATTTCATCTTAGAAAAAGTCTACACTTCACTGTCGCACTGCGTGGTTCTTGAAACATCCCATAAAAGATGGAGATGAAATATCACTGTAACATTCTTCTTTTGATAAGAATGTTAGCACTGTACCATACAATATTTCTGGTCTCAATCAGGGAAATTTTTTTTTTTGCCTCAAAATGACTAACCGGAGAGTCGAGGTGAAGTCATTGGAAACAGAGGCAACAACCGAGGACCGTCGGAGCCTCTAGGAGTAGTTCTTGGAGACGGATGCAAATAGAATTTCTTCTCAGCAATTGCCTTCTCTACTTTTTCCTCTTCCGACAAACCTTCCGTTGAACACGGAGACTTATTAAAAGAATCTACATTCAACGGCGTGACCGGACTTAGAACAAGCGACGGAAAGTCAAGAATGCTCAGAGACAAAATATCCGGCTCTTCCTTGGCGAAAACCTTGAATTTTGAGCAAACCCATCAGGATTTAAAGGGCTAGTCATGAGAACATTCTTGATACTATTCCTTCTTTCATAGAGTTTAAACCCCTGTTTCTTCTGCGCAGTCTTGATTGGTGGTATGCTGTTTTTGGCAGTGGTGGGTGAGGTTGGTGTGGCAGCTTCCGGTGATCCGGTAAGCATCTGAACCACGTTTTTGAAAGTGGTGGTGTCGGCTTGAACAAAGGTTATGGGATGATCAATGGGTTCAGTTCGGGTGATGACTCTTGGAGTCAGGGGTGGAGTTCTTGGGGACCCACTTCTTATTCCATTAATGCTCTTTGGAGAATTTGTGAATATTAGTGAAATATTACATCATATTTGTACAATTCTTCCATTAATGCTCTTTGGAGAATTTGTACAATTCGTCTTCACTGAAATGTTCTGGTTTTTATGAAAGCTTCCATTTCCACAACGATATTTGTACAATTCGTCTTTACAGCACAAATCTGTGTAGGATTGTTTCTTTTCTTTTGCATTTCAGTCTTCCCTTCATTGCTTTTACTGAGATCGGAGAAAATAGGTTTGTGGAGGAAGAAGTCGGAGAAAAGGGGTTAGAGGATGAAGATGATACCAGAGAAGGCATTGGCGGGAGGCTGCAGGCTTTGAGAAGAGAGGAAAAAGGTTTTTGATTTTGTTTTTCCTTTAATTTTGAAGGTAAAATAGTCAACCTTGGTTAAAATAGGGTTAAAAGTATGGTTAAGTCCGGTCAAAGGTCGATTTCAGCGGTCAACGGTCGACCAGTAGGTCATCCGGATGCCAGGTGTCTATTAACCCTATAAGTCTGGATGGCAAGTGTGTTTCATGAAACATTGGATGCTACTTAAAACTTAGTGGAAAAGAATGGATACCAGGTGCAATTAACTCCTCTTCTAAATAGTAAAAGCTTAGGATACATGTAGTTCTTCACAACTTGTTTGAAAATTTGAGCTGTAAAATTGTAAAAATTCTATAAGAAAAAATAGAGGGGGTAGGATAGATCTCTTCTAAGAGAGTCTAGTTTATTGAGAAAAGCATGGTTTCAAACACAAAATCTCTTATTTAATGGACTAAAGCATTTCACATCGACTTAGATATTAGGTAATTTAGTAACTATTATAATTATTGAAAACAAAATGTCATGTGTGTGAAGAATTGTCGAACACTGGTAGTTTGAGGGAAAAAAATGATGATATGAAGATAGTTACCACAACATATTGTTTTAAGATTTTCAGTTGATACGAGTCTCATTACGTAAACCTAATTTTTAACAGGGTATAAAAGTCTTTTATATTCTATATGGGTTCATATATTTCTTGGTCCATGTTGACTATTTATCATCAGTCTTACTCATCTTAGTACAGTTATTCATGTCTGATTTGTGGTTTGTCTTTCAAGATAAATTCTAGATTGGTGTGTATCTCAAATCAAAAAAAGCCATATGATTACAAGTGTTGAGAATTATATGACATTGATCCATTTGGAGAAAAACATGGGTCATTGCTTAGATTTTGGGTAGAAATGAGATGATTTGCAATTCGTCGGTCAGGTTTAAATAGTGTATATGTCAAGCTATGTTGTTACGTGACGACGGATGCTAATAAACGTCTCATATTGATTGATTTTTAAGAGAAAAAATCAACTGTATGAAGAAAAACGATGAGGTGTATAATACATAAAAATGAAAAATTGTTTCAAGAAGACACTAAAACAGGATAAGACACCAAATATCTAATCAGTTAAATTTTCCTTGTTGTAAAGTTACTTATAATCACCAATTCCTTGCCTTATTTCTCTATCCTTCTAGAATTCAGAGACCTTGAAGTTGACGTTTGTATCGATTTCAGTGGGTAAAAATTACCAAAGTTCGTCATTGAATTGGATTTACTTGTGTTTCAATATTTGGAAGCATCGAAAATTCTGGGTTACCAGTCCTGAGAGAAAGTAGCAGTGTAATTAGTGTTTGTGAAATTGCAATGATCCAAAGGGAGTAGAATAATGGCATTATCACATGAAACGGTTCAAATATCACAACTCAATAATTTAGCACTGCAGTCCCCTTCATATAATGATGCCTACGTGTGCTGAGATTGACCTTTTTGTCATTATTTATTATTTTTAAAATCGGAATACATTATTGTATATAGAACTATAGTTAGTGAGGTATTAAAGTTTAATTCCGGCTGCTTTTAATTTGAAGATAAAATAAAATGAAATAAGGTTCAATGTCAGAATTTATACAGCAACAACAATCATAACTAGTATATTACAACGACAGCAAAAGCTATTGTTATGGTCTGGAGATGATGAGAGATAGCCAAAACAATACCTCCATCCCAAGGATAGAGAGTTTGCTTCTAGTGAGACCCCGGCTCTATATGTACTCACATTGATGATACAATAATAGGAATATGTAATGATGAAAGGATTTTATTAAACATAAATAGAAAGCTTCCGATATTAAAATAATTATAACATTGAATATGCACAAATAATTGAAAGACAAAGAACAAAAAAAAGTGGAAAGTCAACCTTAAGTGTGGAGAGTATCTAATCATCTAAACATACTCTAAGGTGTCTATATATCTTGCCTACCACTCCTTAACCTTAATCTTCTGTCTTCATGAATTTATGATTTTTTATTTTCTTCCTAGGCATAGTGATCTAGACCATGACAAAGAAAAATGAAAAAAAAATAATATGGAACAACCACCAGTAGAGGTGGCCTGTAGCATGTTGTTTAGGATAGTTCCCTTATGTTATACCATGATATATCTAGTACAAATAATTATAACTTTTTCCCTTTTATAAAAAGCCGGGGTGGGGGGGGGGGGAGTGCGGTGCTTGGACTATGTACCGATTGCTCCTTCACATGGTTAACAATGGTGTATGCCAAAAAAAATTTTAATATATGATAATTACTAAAGCAGCAATTAATAATCATAAGCATTATTTCACTTAAAACAATAACATAGAGGACGTAACCTGGTGTACTAAACTTCTGCGTTTCGCAAGATCCAGGGTGAGGCCAGATCGCTTTGCAATCTGATGTACGCAACCTTACCTTATACTTTTTGTAAAAAGTTGTTTTTGCGGCTCGAATTCGTGACCTTAATGTCACAAAACAACAACTTTACCAGTTGATTCGATGTTCGATTTCTAAAACTATACCATCTGCGGTAATGTATTGCTTGGTATTATTCTCTAAACCATTTCGTAGAGCGAAATGGCTGTCAAAATCGGAGGTAGTCCCGTCAATTCAATATCAACATAACCATTAATCTTAACCAAGACCTTCAGCACATGTGAAATATAATATCATGATGTGACACACCCACCTACGAGGATGATACCTTCTATAAATAAAATTCATCTGTGAAATTGCAGGTCCGATATTAATCTTAATCAACTACACTTGATTTTTCTAACATATAGATAGTAGTTGGTGATAACCTTTTTTTTGTTGAAAGAATGGGTTATTCTATCAAAATTGTTGAACCAAAATTTTATAGTAATGTTGATTGGTCAACGGTACAAGATCGATTTTCTTAAAAACAACGTGTGAAATATAATGTGTTGTACTCTGGCCGTGAATCCTACGCGAATTAATTACTTAGGCCAAGTACAACTAATATTCTTGATTGTACCAAACATGGTTGGAGTGATGGTTCAGCATCTCGTCCTTTAAGCATGTGGTTGGGGGTTCGATCCCCGCTCATGTGAATAGAGCAAACCATTTGGCCAGTCTCCTACCACTTCGTGTGCTGACCGCAGGGACGGAGGATTAGTCTTTTGCCTTTCGGCTGGAAGATACCTCGGGGCAACCCATTAAAAAAAAAGACATCTCTTTAGCACGTGACATTCTTTCACCGTCTTCACGATCTTTACCGTATACTGATCTTTAACATTATCACTATTTTTTTTTTGGTGTTCATCTTCTCATCTAACCTTACAATTTTTTTATCGGACACATATCGTCCGATCATCTTTCATATCCGACCCTATTCAGCAGCCTTTCAATAGTAACTCTTGCGAAAGTATCTATCCATAGGTCTTCAAAAATTACTTGAAAGTAACGCATCTGACATGAATTAATTTAAGGCCTTGAAATGTTATATAGTTCTTTCTTATAGCGAAGAATAAGCAGATACTCGACGACAAGTGAGTTTTCCTTTCTTTCTGTTGATATTTTACTTCTATCCATGATAATGTTTAGAGTGTTTTTTTATTTATTTTATTTTATAAGTTGTTGGTGTCCATGTATACTTGAATATACACAAATATGCACACATATGTATACATATGCGTTACATGTGTGTAAGGAGCATTTATGATAATATGTTATTGTACACGCTTATATACAGAGAAAATTACATCATTACATAGAATATGAGAATCAAAATTATGTCAACATATCGATTATCATCGTATATAATTTAAATGGAAGAACATAAAAGTTGGTATAACGAAAGAGATACTATTCTTTTGGCTAGTTGTTTCGGCAGTTACTCTACATAAGGGTGCTGTAACAATAATTTAAACGTCATAATTTATGAATTTATTTCAAACCTTCGTTCATGAATTTAGCACTAAGTGAACTAATCAACCAGAATTGAGTCAATTGACTCAGCTTAATAAATAAACGGTCTCGCATAAGTTTCTTGAGGAAATTATTTTGCCTTATAAATCAGACAAATATAACATCCTTTTCTTGAGGACGTGAATTGGAGCAACTTGTAAGGTTGCTGGTTTGTAACTTTACGGTAACGGGTTCAAGATCTATTGCACAAAGTATAGAATAGGACTGCGTACATCAAATCGCGAAGCGATGCGGCCTTCTCCAGATCCTACGCAAACACGGGAGCCTAGTGAACCGAGAACGCCCTTTTTATAACATCCTTTTCTACTCTGAAATAAGGCTAGACATTTTTGGAATAAACAAAATTTGATCTAAACAAAGTCTCCTTATTACTACTCGTACACCAAAAATAATAAATTATAAGCTTAGACAATATGGTCTTTAATAGTTTTTTTTTTTAAATAAAAAAGAACGACACTTTGGGTTTTAATACGTGACCACAGATTAAAGTCTATTTCCGTTCTGATACTTTCAGCAGGTACCAGATCTCCTCACCGCTTCCACTCTCACATCATTGCTTACCGCTCGACACGTGACAGTAAGAAAGGTGATGAGGCTAGATGAGTATCACCCCCATCTAGCCTCACCACTCTTTGCTGCCACGTGTCGTACGGTAGACAATAGGGTGAGAGTGGAGGCGGTGAGAAGATCCTATCTCCTTCCAGCAGGTTGGGTATCAACAGTGGAGGTCCTCCCTTACAACCATCAATGGGTTTCCCCTATGTGTCTCAACATAGAAGCACATAAGATAACGAATTTTTTTTTTCTTTTTCTGAATCAACCACTTATTCAGTACGTAATCTCTAACATCTGAGGGTTTTGTGGATTAGGGCAAGTATCACGCATCTTTTCCTAGGAGAATCGAGCTTAACTCATGATGTCATTGAAAGAAAGAAAAAAAAGAAACCAATCGGAAAAGAGGAAAATATATATAGAGGAAAAAGACACATGAACTCCATAAGGCCCAATACAATCATAACCATGAAATGCAGGAAGACTAGAAAATCTATTTATCTAGCGGTTGAGTATCAATCTTATTTACCTCTAATATTCGAGTTCGAGTTGTCGAAAGAAATATACAAGTGGGCCGGATCAAGGAACAGAGAGACCACTGGAAAACAGAAAAGAAATGAAACGGGATTTCGACCGACAGAAACGGAAACTAGATTTAAGGTGCCGTAATGTAACCCATGGACATAATACCTTTTGGGCCTTCAGATGCCCTAATATAGAAGCTAAACGTCCACATTTTATTTGACACATCTCAAATTGATAAATACACTATATTGTTTAATGAATATACTTGGGAGAATAGACTTCAGAAAAAGAAAAACGATTATGCCAATGAAACATAGCTTAAGTTGAGGAGAAGAAGTCTTGAATTCAAATTATTGTAAGGGTTTCTCCACTTTCGTAGTGGTTTTCTCTATCTTTATGATGGTGTTTTAGTCAATGATCATATATGTTGTTTAACGTATGTATTCATTGTATTCATGTAATCTCCATTATGTATTTTCACTACGTATCTCTACTTACGAATTGGTGGTATGCAAGTATAAAAAACGACCAATTATTGTGCAGGTATAGCAAAGATTCTATTAGCCCCTCAAAACATACACGCCTACATGTTCTGAATACAAAATTATACTTTCCCTTCCTGGCAAAAATCATCAATGTATTACAAAGCGTTGTTTCAATATAATATATACATACACACACTATATATAATATGGACATCAAATGTGCTAACATGAATTGGAATCCTCGTGTATATTCGGGTCAATACTTGACGATAGTCGAGGACTTATCTTCGGCTTTGAATGATATTTCCATGGCTTCACGTGACATTCACAATGTTGCCATGCAAATCTCCGGTGTCCGTAACACGGCTGGCCGGCTGATTAGGAGGCACATGAATTCACGTGATGTTCTTGTCAGTTCCATATAATGAAATATGAATTAGCAAAAATAAATAAATAAATAAAAAGCAAGATGCACACCACTTTGGATGACCATCAAGAGTTCATGAGCTTGATACCTCCGTCTGGCATACGACAGGTTTCACGTGGTCAACTCCATTCTACACGTGGCTAGTTGACTGAGTCGCCAGATGTCCCACCATCATCCCTCTGCATATTATTGGCAAATTTTGTGATTTTCTTAGAGACAAACGACATATAGTTAATTCTTTATAATGATCGATTACTATTATTACTTTTTATTTTTCTTTGTAGACTGCCACAACAACAACATTACCTCATTGCTTTGGAAGCTGCCGTCTATGACGGGTACGAAAGTTCGGATGTATGCAACCATATCATGTGTCAGAAATAGACAGAGTTTGTTTTCCAATGACTTATAATGAAAATTACGTAAAGCTGTGTCGATCAACTGTTACTTTATAATATAAGAAGCACGGTTAATTTATTCAGTCTTTTCGATGAGTGGATTTTATTGAATGATAACTCACTCATATTTGCTTAAAGAGGAACGTAAAACTCTCTAAATATGTCCGATATGGCGATAAAGATCCACGTCTCCATATATAAGAGTTAGTCCGTAATCATAATGTCAAGTCAATATATTAGTTGATGTGACCGTACAAATAAGAGTATCTTATATGTTATAATATTTGGGCCATCTGTTGAATTAATGGGGTATTTGTGTAGAAAATAAAGCGGAATGAAGTAGGAATGGTTATTAATTGATAGTTAGCAAATCTTAGTTGATAAGTTTACTTCAAAACAGTGACCGGCTTAATGGATATGCGCGTAGGTGTATATGGTCAACATTAAATATTATTGGGGAATGTTATTTGTTACAAAGTTTTCATTGTATTGTATCAATAAGGACGTAAATGAGAAGTTAAAAAATGATTTTTTTATATTCGTTACGCATATTATAACTCAATTATAGCTGTGTATAATATAAAAGGAAAAGAAATTTCAGAGACACCTATTCTCCTGTCTCTATATACATTTCACAAAGACGAGGAGGAGGCTAATGACAAGATAGTTAGTTATGAATGGGATAGAGATGGTTCTTTTATCTTGGAGGAAAATGTCATTCCTTGATCCTGGGGACCTTTACTACATCAGCTTCAAGGAGCATTATGGAGGATGTAAATCAGGAGTCCAGCGGCTTTCTAGGTTAGGTGAGAGCTTACGCAGTGACTCACACAAGGTGTCCCTCCGCAAACCATACTTTCGGCTTAGCAGCAGTGGAACACCCACACTGTGTGTGTCCCTAGATTCGAATTCTTGACCTCTTAGAGTAAATCTCAACCCGAATACCGACTGAGCTATGTTTTGGAGTGGCGAGATGCTTCCTTTATCTGCATTTACACCTACACCTCTGCTCTCTCTTTGCTCATTACACAAAGAAAACGAGAAGAGAATGCATGAATGTACGTTCAGGTGTGGATGCAAATGCAGACAAAGGCAAGCAATCTTTTTTTTTTGGAGGAAGGATCGAATTTCATTAATAAAATCAAATGTACATCAGTTCAGAAATATCAAAGAAAGAACTAGTCTAAGCTATGATTCCCTGTTACATTACTATAAGTACATGCCATGCTGCCATTTGTTGTTTGGCTCTCCAAAGTACATCGTTATATATCTGCTAAAGCGAAGGGTAATGATCAACATTATTATGCTGCACCTGGTTACGCCAATACCAAATGGTATGAACACCTTCGCTAACACACATATCTCCACTCAACATCTGATCCCATATGAAGGCGCATATCTTGTAGTTTGAGAAAATCCAATCCCTGCTTGTCCCCGCTGGAAAAAATCTGACTGCCGAGGGACTGCATCAACCGAATCCATAGGCTACGCGCCTACGGGCAATCTCGTAATGCATGTAGTGGCATCATCTGATATAAGAGTGATCCAGTGAGAGTGATCCAGTGAGTAATCCATCATGGCACGCCTGCCATAAGAGAAAATTCATTCGTCCTGGCCCCTTCATAGCCCATATACAATTCCATACATCATCCCGAGCCGAGGTTATATTGGGCAGTTACGCATCATATGCACTAGAAACAGTGAACTTACCGGATGTTGTACCATTCCATCGTAAGTATTTGCCACCCCAGTTTCCCATGTACACCAATATAACTTACGCTGTTCAGCAGTTTCTCCCCCGAAAAAGTTTCGAGCCAATTTTTCAATAGTATCAACAAGACTCAATGGTAGGCGAATAATTATTAGGTTTGTGTGATTTTTTTTAATAATATTTTCGAGACGAATAGAGTATATGTTCGGGCTGGGTTGTTGTCATGAGAACACAACCCAACAGAAAGAATCGATTGTTTTTATTTTAGGCCCAAACTTTTACCATGCTGCAGTTATCAAAAATTTCGGTTAAGTGTTGGAATATCACCTCAAGACTTTTTGTCTACAATTTTTGGGAGTTTCCGTTGGATCTTCTTCCAAATAAAGAGGAAAAAGACTTGCAGGGAAGGGTTTTCCGCTTGTGATGGCCATGGAAGTCTAGCACACAAGTCTTACAGTTCGTCAATCTACTAAGCTTCTAACACGTTTGACTCATTACTTATGTTTCTTTGTCTGTTTAAACCTCCCTAATTAATCTAAACAATTGTCAGTTATGATACTTAACTCATGTTGTTTTTAACATCTAACACACACTTTTTCGACTTTGAAATATGATGAAATAAAGCAAAATGAATTATTAAAATAGCTGCACTTCTTATATTGTGAAATAGCAGTTGATCGCACAGCTTGACAAAATTTTTATTAAGTGACATCGGGAAACAACATGTGTTTATAGCACACAAGCCTTACAGTTCGTCAATCTACTAAGCTTCTAACACGTTTGATTTCTTTGTCTGTTTAAAACTCCCTAATTAATCTAAACAACGGTCGTTATACTACTTAACTCGTGTTGTACATGCATACTCCCTCCGCGGCTCCGTTACATCCATTAGTTAAGAAGTAACAACTATATAATAATAATAGTTAAGTCAATTCTCGATCATTTTAAGGTTCGAGTGTATTTAACGATGAACATGTGACTTATTCCACCAACTGTGATAGTTTTACTCAGCAGGAATTAGTTGCCTTTTGCGAAGAATATTTACTAGCAATTTTTTATAAATGTAAATTTGTATACATTGCTATATTAAGATATTTCTGTATCTTGTTTATATGTTAAGATAATATTTTGTATATCTTGTAGATATTATCTTGTATTTGATTAGATAGATTGAATCTTTGTAATTATCATTGTATATTTGATTAGCCTAATCTTTTCATAGATTGGAGAAATTATAGGTAATCAGAAGTTAATTAGGCTCTTGTATTTGGCTATAAATAGACAGCTATCAAAGGATGAATAGACACACAAAAGTTTTTCCAATTCAGTGTCTTTTTACATGGTATCTGAGCATCAATCCTGGTACCTTCTCACCGTTTTCTTCTTCATCTAGCCGCCAGTGCTACAATCACTGTCGTCCATATTAAAAAGTTACTCCATCCAATATGATCTCCATTGGAAATTGAACTTACCATTATCCATCATCTTTCAATAAAGTGACATTCTCCCAGCATATCAACAATTTCCATTCCAACTGCGCCTTCAGCATCTTTGTCTTTGACAACCGAATTTGTCAAATCAATTTGCTCTTTGATCACATCCATCACCATAGCATATATTTACAACTATAATGAGTTCGCAAGAAGCCTTCTCCATTGTTGCCGCATCTTCTGGTAAGTCTATCTTGAATAAGATTTCAAATGACAAAATATGTGAACATTGCAACCGAGCAGGTCACACCATCAACGAATGCCGAACACTAAAGTTCCATTGCAAATTCTGCGACAAAAGAGGGCAACTGAGGATCGCTGCCGCTTTAAAGGGGGCGCGGCCGCCCCCCACTGACTCCAGAGACCCGAGGCCAGGCCTCATCGCATAACAGAGGTCGTGGCTGCCCAGCGCCACCCGCGGCCAATTCAGCTGATGCCACACCACCCACACAAAAAAGTGTTCACAATCCTTTGCCGTCTTTTTCTCCTGAGCAACTCCAACAGCTCGCCAGCGCCTTGTCCGCCATGCACATTTCTGGTAACAGTGATGCCCTTGTCAACGTGGCATGTCTGTTTTTACACCTCTCCTCTACTCATTCTTCTCCTTGGATTTTAGATAGTGGTGCTACTAATCATATTATATCCGACCCACACAAATTTTTCACTATCCAACCACGCACCTTACCATCGGTACAATTGCCCACAGGTTCATCCGAACCCATCTCTCACACCGGCACAATATCTTTTAATCTCTATATACACCTTCGTGACGTCTTATGTGTACCATCTTTTCATCTAAACTTGATGTCTAGTAGCAAATTGACTAGTGATCTTAATTGCCACGCAATCTTTTATCCTGACTCTTGTGTCTTGCAGGACTTGGCTACAGGAAAGATGATTGGCTCGGGTAAGCAATGCGGAGGTCTATATTATATGCAGCCCCCTTCAGCAACAGCCGCCATCACCACATCCGATCCCCAACATCTTTGGCATATGCGCCTCGGCCACCCCTCATTATCTCGCTTTAAACTAGTAACTTCCCTTATTCCCTTACATAATTTTACCAATAACATCGATTGTACTGTTTGTCCTATGGCCAAACAAACTCGTTTGCCTTTCCCCGTTAATTCATTTCTACTTATTTACCGTTTGATCTTATCTATTGTAACGTTTGGAGACCCCATAAAGTCGCCACTCATTCTGGTGCGAGATATTTTCTTACTATAGTTGATGATTATACACGATGTACATGGACTTTTCTCATGCAACACAAATCCGAAACACCCAAAATACTTGAAAATTTCCATTAAAGCCATTCGTGTTGATAACGGTACTGAATTTTTACCACTTACCCCATTCTTATTACAACATGGTATTGAACTTCAACGAACTTGTGTTTACACACCCCAATAGAATGGCGTCGTCGAACGTAAACATCGCCACCTTATTTCAGTTGCACGCTCTCTACTTTTTCAAAGTCACGCTCCTCTTTAGTTTTGGGACAAAAGTGTTCAAACCGCAGTATATCTTATCAACCGTTTACCTTCACCACTACTCTCTAATAAAAGTCTCTTTGAACTTCTCTACCATCGCCCGCCACCATATTTCCATTTACGTGTTTTGGTTGTGAATGTTATGCAACCAACACCTCTCCCACACATAAATTTGCCTCTCGCGTCCATCGCTACGTCTTTATGGGATACCCACTTGTCACAAAGGATATCGCCTATATGATCTTGACACACATCGCTTCCTCATCAGCCGTGATGTTACCTTTCACGAACCTGTTTTCTCTTTTCTACATCTGACCCCCTAATTGATACATCTCTTTTACCCAACCTCGCCATCGACATTCCCAATCCACCCCCTAACCCACCTGCTAACCCACATGCTGCCCCACCGTCACCGTCGGCTACCCAACCCATGCCCGCACCCCCTCAGCCACCTCTTCGCCGCTCCTCTCGGCCCACCCATCCACCTGCATGGCATGGCATATACGCTATGACTTCATTGGTCGACTCATCTGCCCCGGCTGTCAAGTCCACCCACGGCACCAGGTATCCCATCTTTCCTTATCTTTCTTTTTCCAAATTTACTCCCACTCATAAAGCTTTTCTAGCCTCTATTACTGCAGACTCCGAACCTGCCACGTATGAAGAGGCTGCATCACACCCCCAATGGCAGCAAGCCATTGCTGAGGAAATTACTGCATTGGAACATAACAACACTTGGTCATTGGTTCCTCTTCCATCTGGTCACAAGCCCATCGGCTGTCGTTGGGTCTACAAAATAAAATACAAGTCCGATGGATCCATTGAACGTTACAAAGCACGTTTAGTTGCCAAAGGCTATACCCAGGTCGAAGGTATTGATTACACCGAGACTTTCCAAGGTATACAAAATAAAATACAAGTCCGATGGGTCCATTGAACGTTACAAAGCACGTTTAGTTGCCAAAGGCTATACCCAGGTCGAAGGTATTGATTACACCGAGACTTTCTCACCTACTGCTAAACTCACTACTTTGTGTTGTCTACTCACTATTGCTACAGCTCGTAATTGGTATGCTTTCCAACTAGACGTTCAAAATGCCTTTCTTCACGGCGCTCTCCACGAAACCGTCTACATGGTTCCCCCTCCCGGTTTTCGGCGATAGGGGAGAACTTGGTATGTCGGCTCACAAATCATTATACGGTCTCAAGCAGGCATCCCGCAATCGGTTTTCCACTTTTTCTCAATCTATTGAACAAGCAGGTTATACTCAATCTAAAGCAGATTACTCTTTATTCACTAAATCACATGGCACCTCATTCATGGTCATATTACTTTATGTTGATGACATCTTGTTGACCGGCAATGATCTTCAAGAAATTAACAGACTCAAGGCTACTTACTTAAGAAATTCATGATCAAAGACCTTGGTAAACTGAAGTATTTTCTGAGCATCGAGTTCTCACGTTCTAAATCTGGTATTTTTATGTGTCAAAGAAAGTATGATATGGACATTTTACAATATGCAGGTCTTATTGGCTCCAAACCCGAAAGTTTTCCAATGGAGCAAACGGCCAAATTAACACTTCATGATGGTGACTTGCTGCAAGACCTTACTCGGTACAGACGCTTAGTGGGACGTCTCGTCTATTTGATTGTTACACGTCCCGACATCGTGTATTCAGTTCGCACTCTGAGTGAGTTCATGCATGAGCCACGTCTTCCACATTGGCAAGCTGCATTACGCGTGTTGAGATATATTAAGAACGCCCCAGGACAAAGATTATTACTACCTTCGAACAATGATCTCTTTTTTAAAGCCTATTATGACTCGGATTGGGGAGGATGCCGCACTACCCGCAGGTAAATATCTGGCTACTGCATCTTTTTGGGAAACTCATTGATTTCATGGAAGTCAAAAAAAAACAAACAAACGTTTCAAGATCTTCGGCAGAAGCAGAGTATCGAGCGATGACAAATACTTGTTTAGAGCTTACTTGGTTGCGCTATCTTCCAAAGGATTTGCGTGTTCCTTTGTCAAGGCCTTCAACATTATTTTGCGATAATCAAGCAGCATTACATATTGCAGCAAATGCGGTATTTCACGAGCGCACTAAGCATATCGAGATTGATTGTCATATTGTACGCGAAAAACTGCAAGCAGGGATTATACTTCCTAG
>AP025044.1:1528268-1617773 GCA_036186865.1 Eustoma russellianum
TCGCTAAGGCGGCTGCTTCGTTTATCTCAGCCTCCGTTGCTGACTCGTGTCCATAGGCAATGTTGTCATAAATGGTTGTAGCAAACAAGCATGGTTCTTGTGGTACCAGAGCAATGTGGCTTCGCAATGACTTCAGATTGTACTTGCGGATGTCTTTGCCGTCGATTATAATACGCCCTGAGGATGGCTCGTAAAATCGCTCAACAAGCGCGATCACTGAGCTCTTACCACAACCACTAGGCCCTACAAGAGCAAGAGTCTTCCCTGCTCGAGCACGAAGTGTTAGATCACGGAATATTTGCACATCCGGCCTAGAGGGATAAGAGAAATCTACATGCTTGAATTCAACTTCCCCCCGTAGCCTGTCAGGGACTACGGTGCCATCTGAATCATCAGGTTCGATTTCAGTTTTTCGGTCTAGAAGATCGAAAACTGAGCGCATTGCTCTACCCCCTTTGATAAAATCAGGAGCTAAGGTCAGTGTTTTCAGCTGCACCATTTGCAGACACCATAAGGACCATGAAAACGCGAATGGTCTTTGAGAAATCAGAGATACCATGCTTGACGAGCCAGGAGGCATACCAAAGACCAAGTGCATAAGAAGCATAGAGACAGAACTGGGCAATGCCATATCCACTTCCTGCAATTTGCCCCTTCCAGAAGCAACGGGCAAGCGGAGTTTGCAGGTTGGAGGTGAAGAGGCTCACTATTTTGGATTCTGAGTTAAATGCAGCAACTGTCCTTAAATTCGCAACAGCTTCTCCTGCCAACTGTGTTCCTTTTGCATGTGCTGCTTCTAGATCGCCCGAGAAGCCAGTCATAAACATTTTCTGTCGAAACGCCATTTAAGCTGTATTAGACAGAGTGCATACAACTTTTCATTTCCAATAGAGTCAAGGACACAATCTTCTTTGACTTTGAAATATGATAGAATAAAGCAAAATGACTCACTAAATTGGATGCGATTCTTATATTGTGAAGTAAAAGTTGATCGACATAGCTTGAAGCATCATTATGGGTCATCGGAAACAACCTCTGTGTTTAACACATGGGTATGGTTGTGTACATCCAAACCCCCATACCCCGCCATAGGCAGAAGCCTCTAGGGCATGGTCAATGTTGTTGTTGTAGACAGAGTGCATACACATAAATGACTCACTAAATTGGATGCGATTCTTATATTGTGAAGTATCAGTTGATCGACATAGCTTGACGCATCATTATGGGTCATCGGGAAACAACCTCGGTGTATTCTAACATATGGGTATGGTTGCGTACATCCGACCCCCATACCCCGCCATAGGCGTGAGGCTCTAAGTCAATAGGGTAATGTTGTTGTATATTGAACCTAAGAAAAAGCGAATATTAAGCATGTTTTCATTGCATGAGCGTACCTGCAAAACTGTTGCAGCTACAACAACAGGAAAGACGGCGATCAGGACAAGGGCGAGCCGCCATTGTAATACAAAACCAGCTGTACATGCTACTAGCATAAGAGCAGAGTTCTGCATAATTACTGAGATTCTATCTCCAATAGCTGATCTAACATTATTGGCATCTAAAGCCAACCGCGCTGCGATTCTCGAGCTTTCGTTGTCCTCCTGATCGAACCATGCCATTTCATTCTTGAGTACTGCAGCCAACATTTGTTCCCTTACCCGTTTTGTCAAATTCTCTCCCACGACGTCCCAAAAGAAATGCTGCAGCGTATTGAAGATAAGTGCAGCAGACGAGAGACCAATTAAAAGGTAGCAGTATTTCTCAATTTCTTTAATCATGAAAGTGTGGTTTGGATTGTAGTACACGCTGAGAACAGCGCTAAGCACATAAGCAAAGAATGCACTAAGGGATCCACAAATGACTGAACCAATAGAGCCAATAAGTGCATAAGGCCATTCAGGAGAATTCATCTTCACAAGACGCCAGAAGGAACTGGCCTGCTCTTTAAAAGCAAGCTTTTCTAGGCGATAGTTCGGATACGGTGCATCAAGGGAGAGGCTAAAATCAGAAGTCGAGAAGTCTGATAATCGGCGTGAGTATGGTGATCGACCATAAGAGGAGTTTCGCGTTATAATTGGTGAGCTTACAGAATTTCTTGCACTAGATGGCCTGCAACAGTATAATCAAGTCAATGAAACTCGAATTCAATGCTAGCCATATGATCATATTAAAACTGGGTTAGGGAAGTGTACCTGGCACTACTTTTTCTAGCATTACTAAGCGCATTTTCATGAGCTGCCTCTTGCATCCTAATGAGCTTTGCATACACCCCATTTTCGCCCTTTCCCATGAGATCGTCATGTGTTCCAATTTCAGAGACGCTACCTTGCTGAAGTACAGCCACAAGGTCTGCCTTGCGGATTGTAGAAAGTCGGTGAGCAATAATAAGTGTTGTTCTTCCAATCATGAATCTGTCTAGAGCCTCTTGCACCAGCTTTTCGGATTCCGAGTCCAGTGCACTGGTTGCCTCATCTAAAAGCAGAATAGCTGGGTTCTTAAGCATTGCCCTCGCTATAGCTATCCTCTGCTTTTGTCCGCCTGAGAGTTGCAAACCCCTTTCTCCTACCTGATATTTGCAAAATACATTCACTTTCAGTTATAACCAGATTTTAGGTAATCTTCCAATGCATTACCGGAACTCAGATTCGAGTCTTTTCACACACATGGTAAGTATTAGCAAGGATGAAAATGCAAACTTTATGGAGCTGTACATTACTCCTGGCTCGCTCTGTTGAGACCAGATCTCCTCACCGCAAACCCCTCAGCACGCTGCTCACCGCACCACACGTGGCAGCAGGGGTGGTGAGGCTAGATACGGGAGGAGATCCAAACCCCGTTCTATTACCTTCATGACCTTTAAGCATAGGTTAGTTGAAGCCCAATTACATGCCACTTCCAATCTTTTTTCGTGGAAGTAGAAGATTCAGTTTAGAATTAAGAATACAAGATCTAGCACCTAAGTACGCCTACCCTGGTCTTTCCAGCAGGGAAAACCGTGTGTTGCATATCTTGCCAATTTAATTTACAAAATACAACATTACCCCATTGCCTTATAGGTTCCCGCCTATGGCAGCGCATGGGGGTAGAATGTATACAACCATAGTCATGTGTTAGAAACACACAGAGTTTGTTTCCTAATGACCCATGATAAAAATTGCGTCAAGCTGTTAGATCAACTGTTACTTCACAATATAATAAGCGCAGCCAATTTAGTGAGTCATTTTGATTTATTCCTTCGTATTCATATTCCAAAGTCAAGGAATATTGTGTCCTTGACTCCATTGGAAATGGAAAGTCAATTCAATTTACCAAATATTCAGTGTAAATGAGACTCTAGAGGTTTTGTTTCTTTTTTTACTTATCTAATCTTCAACATTCTTTAGCAAATATTTCTGTTTTAAATTCCCTAACATATGTTTCAGTTTCTTCAACAACTTCCCCCTCAAGAAACGGATGAAAATAATTAAAAGGGCAGCCCACATGCCTCCAGAGACAAATTTATTTACTCAAGGTCAGGCTGCACCCTCAGTTCATCTCTTACATAATACACATCTCTTTCTTCCTCAAGTTTCTTACAGGGGAGTCAAAGTCAAACTGTAGCTTAGACTTGCACATGCATTGTTGACCAAATCCATGCTATATTATTTTACTAGCACCACCAGATGTACATGTGGCAATTGTTGACCAACAAGATGTGTGGACTCAGATGCCAATATTAAGGAACAAATAATCATATGCAACATGGTAACATGTCACTAATGCTCAAAACCATCTTCTTTCTTGAAATTTACCAACACAACCACCATGGCATATAAATTAGACTACCCCAACTACTTGGTCAATCATTTAATTGTATGATATTACTTGCTCAGTAACCAAGATGATAATGCGCTTGCAGTACATGGTCGTGCTAGCATATACGAAGAATAATATTTACGACAGATTTTGGGATAACAGATCAAATAATGTTTTAGACATTAATTGTACTCCTATGTCATAAAAAGCAAATGAATAGACTAACCTGAGTATCATATCCGTCGGGAAGCTTGACGATGAACGAATGAGCATTGGAAACTCTAGCAGCCTCTTCAATTTCCACAAGACTTGCATCAGGCCTGCCCAAAAGTATGTTTTCTTTGATGGTGGTGGCAAACAGAGCTGGCTCTTGGCTTACAAGCCCAATTTGCTGCCTTAGCCATCTCAGCTTTAGTGTCTTTATGTCATGACCATCAAACAAAACTTGCCCTGCAGAGAAATTATTATCCATGTCATCCATTCACAAACACAGACATTTTGTGATATATGATTTACCTAAGCAGCACAAATTTTCACTCTAACAGGAAACCTATGGAGAAAATATGCATAAAAAAGGTGTATTTACCTGCAGTGGGATCATAAAATCTATCTATGAGAGAAACCACAGTGCTTTTTCCAGAGCCACTGCTTCCAACCAAAGCTATGGTCTTTCCAGCAGGTACAGTTAAGGAAAAATTTTTAAGTATCTGAATGTCAGGTCTTGAAGGATAAGAAAAATCTACACTTTTTAGCTCGACCTGGCCAGTAACAGAATCAAATTCCAAACCCGATTCGTTATTTCTAGTAACATCGGGCTTATGGTCAATGATGCGAAACATTCTGGCAGCTGCAACTCTGGCCTTTGCAAATGCACTTATGCTAGGTGCAGATTGTCCCAAAGCCCTGTCATGAAAATACAAGAGGATAAAAAAATTTCAAAAGGCCAAATTTCTTAAATAAGTTCTTGATACTTACAATCCACCTATCATAACTGCAAACATTGTGGCTATTGCAAGTCCTCCATTGGTGAAATGGTGCCTAACCAAATAGCCTCCATACCAAAGCAAAAGAGCATAGCAGCAAAAAACAGTGAAGTAAGTAGCTCCAAGGCCCATCCCTTTTGAAAATCCACTCTTATAGCCAAGCCTTTGAGCAATCCTCAGTGCAACAGTATAGGATTGTAATGCTCTTGCCTCTCCGACATATGCTAAAACTGTTCGAATTTGAACGAAGGTCTGCGCAATTCAGCTTCAAGTGATCAATCACAAAGATTCTTTACCTTAAAACCACATTACAGTCAGTGCAAAGTTTCAATCTTTTTACCTGTTCAACTATATTTCCAGCTTCTGAAAGAGACTCTTGACTTTTGGCAGAAAGCTTAGCCAATGTGGTGGCATGGATACCTCCAATTATAGCTATAAGAGGAACCACAGCCAAAGTCACCAGAGCTAATTGCCAAACTGCTGTGAATCCTACCACAAACCCCGAGACAAAGGTTGCCATATAGTGTATGAAATTACCCAACTGCATTAGGAAAACAGACAAAAACAGCCCAGGTGAGTTCTAGAATTCCCTGGCACTGATCAGCAACTGCAAAGTTCCCTTCTTTTTTTCCCCACCTCCTTACCTTCTCGCTTATGGCATCTTGAACTAAGACTGCATCTGTGTTAATTGCATAAACAACATCAGAGGTTCGAACTTCTGTATCAAAGAACTGTATGTCTTGATTCAAAGCAGCTTCCAAATACTTGATTCTCATTTTTGTTGATTGTCTTTCTCCAGTCCACATCCAACATGATATTTCTGAAATCAAAGAACCCTTGTGAGAACCTTCAAGCAGAAATTAAAATCATGAAATATTGCAAACATAGTTCAACCAAACAACAAAGTACCTGCCCATGAGGATGCCCATATTGCAGCGCCTACCACCAGAAAGTAAAATGCGTACTGAACAAAACCATACAGAAACAAACAATTTTTAATTTCTTTCCTAGTTATAACATCATCATCAGCAAGATTATTACTACAATAAATCAAGAATGTAGCACGAATTGCATTACCTTTACAACTTCTTGTGTCATCTTATCAACATTGTTTGCATTGGAGCCAAAAGAATTTACAAGATCAGCAAAGAATCTAAGAAACAAAGGCAAAGAACAGCCATGAACAAAAGCACCAAAGCTTCCAATTGTCATCAGTACATAATCCAATCCATCTGCAAATCTGAAAAGCTCACCAAACCCGGATGAAGGTGGTGGTGAAACAGGCTTCTCTGCATCCCCACCACCACTTTTAGTATTACTACTATTACCATTTCCTTCAGAAAAAGACTCCATCCTTTTACTCTCTTCCTTAAAGAATTCACCTTTATCTACTAATTCTCCAGCTTCCCTTCTCTCACTAGTGTCTTGTGATGAAGTTTTATTGCAAGAATTTGATGGGGTGTTGGTATTGGATTTAAAGGAGGAGGGAGCTGACACAAGAAGTTCAAGACCTTGTAGTTCAGACCATTTCCACTGCTCAATCGTCTTTATCTCCTGCGAATCTTGTGACATTGCTTAAAAATTAGAATATTTTTTTTGGAAAATATAGATTTAGACACAGACCCTCCACTGGCTTCACACTCACTCTTTCTCTCTCCACACCTTCGGAATCCATTTTATATCTTACTAATAATGTTTTTCTTCAATATTTCTCTTCTCTTTTTCATATTCTTATATACATATTTCATCTTTTTGTTGTTTTTTTTTTTTTTTTTTGGTTTTTTCCCCCTGTTTCTGTTGGTGGTTTTTGATTTACAGTTAAAAGGTTGGTTTCTACAGTTGCTTCTTTTGTGTAAAAAGCAAAAACAGAGCAGATTGAGTTGACACTTGCCAGATGGGTCGGGTTCAGATATGAAGAGGCTAAAGTAAGCAAAATATTAAGTTTCTAATTACGCGTTGCCAAGTATAAAAAACAGTATTTTAAAAAAAGGGTGCTGCTCTTCTTTTTTTGACGCGTTAATGGAGTCTCTCCAGATCTGAACCCGATTGGTGATTATTAAGTAGGCCGAGGAAGAGACAGAAAGATGAAAACTTTGGACATCCGACAAAGGCTACTGGGTGAGTGTAACTTGGTTCTTGTTGAAATTTTGACCAAGAAAAAAGAAGGCTTTTATATGTATAGATACACACATACATACAAACACATCATGAACTTATTGTATCAATACATTGTATACAATTTACAAGAAAGAACTATTATAGAAACAGAAACTAAAAATCGAAGATCATCAAGTGATAAACTTGGGCAGCAAAATTATTGATCTTGACAAATTGTAAAATGGTCAGCGTATAACAATTAAATAAAAGTAGTTTTTGTTGTTTAAAAATAACATCATCACCTCGCTAAGGTAGTAACTCATCAAACACGATCAAGAAAAACTTAAATAAACATATTTAATGATTGTGCAATGTATGTGGATCCACTTAGCTACGGATTATAAATTGTGAATAACATAACATTTGCATGTGGATAACATAACATTTAATATTATAATTATTCCCATTTTTATTATGCACTTTTATTTAACGTAATTGATTTTATAAAAATTATCATTAGTTCACACGTTTTTCATTTTTTTAGCTGTGAAATATATGAGAGAGAAAACACAAATTAAAATCACCAAACTTGTTGACTGTAAAACATGAATGCAGTCATCTAAACTAACACAACCTTGTGTTTTAGATTTTAGTAACGGTTTGGGATCTCCTCACCCTAACTTTACTCACCCCCTTTGTGACCATGCGATACGTGGCAGCAAAGTGAGGTGGTGAAGCTAGATGAGGGTGACCTTCATCTAACCTCACCACCTTTCCTTGCTGCCACGTGTCGCGCGGTCACGCGTCACCGCACCCCTCTTGCGGTGAGTTGATCTTATCCCTTTAGTAACATATTTCTGCACGGACTTCAAAGTCACATTTGAGTCTAAGACCATCTCCAATGGGACCACCAAAACACCAAATTGGTGCAAAATGTCACTCCAACCAAGCACCAAAGTTTGCACCAAATTGGCGAAAATGAATAATGTTGCACCAAATAGGTGGAACAATATTCATTGCACCAAATCACTATTCATCCTCCATATCATCATTTTAAGAATATTAATTTAATTTTAATTTGGTGTCTTGGGTTGGAGATGTCTGATGTTACATAGGGAAAGAACTATTGGTAGGTATTTATAGCTTTTTGACTTTGAACAAGTGGTTGGTGAGGCTTATGAATACTTGCAATATCTCATCGGGGTGAGATCTGAGGAGGTTGGAAAGGAGGCAAAATATGAGGCCTCCAATCACGTCCCGCCATGTGTAAAAAACATTGTCAGTGGTCCCACCACATTCAAATTTTTTTTAAAAAAAAAGAGAATTTTTTTACACATGGCAGGACGTGATTGGAGGCCTCATATTTTGCCTCCTTTCCAACCTCCTCTGATCTCACCCGTATCTCATCCCTAATAATAGTGGCCTTAATATTAAGGGAGTTATGTTTTAATGACGATGAAGCTTATTGCTAATTGTACCACGTTAGATACTGCATTGGGTTACTCGCATGGCATGGAAAAACATGAGGCAGCGGTCCGTAACGTGAAAGATCGAATTTTAACTAAAACTTTTATTTTTGAATTGAATGTTTTTGAATTTTGTGAAATATAACAAGTTCTCGAAGATTGTTTATTTAAACACATCGTTTTAATGGTACAAAGTATTACAGAGAGAGTTATCTTTAAAACATAGTTTAGGCTGATGAACTTCTTGATTTGTATAATTCATAAAGTTTTTTAGAACTGAGGCAATAAAAACCTACAGTACGAGCTTTTGCAATACCAATATTACAGGGGAAGCGACGATTACTCTCTAAATGGTACAGGTTCAAAATTAGAGGCAGTCGCAGTGTAAATATTTCACTATTTTTGAACAAATAAAAATAGAAATGATAACTCAGTTTGCATTAGATATCATTTCTATATATGATCATCCGTTGTCGAATTTCTTAATTTGCAATATCTACAAAGCTTTATAAAACTTGTGTAGGGTATTTTTTGTTATAGAAGATTGCTGGACATCTGATTTGTTTCTCCACAAAACTCCATAAGACTCTAAAAGTAGGAGTCCAAGATGAGAAATTTCGTTTTTTGATACCAAGACTTTTGAGGACTCAACCTTCGATACTGAATTGGCTTGTCGTTGCAAGGACAAAGAAGTTGAAATTGAGAGTTTCGCGCATGTTCATACCGTAACTTTCTGCTATGTTTGCCCCCCCCCCCCCCCCCCCCTCCCTTTCTCCCTGCCATGTTATGCTGTTTTCTTTTCTTTTTTTTAACTGACTAAGGAGTCGGTCAGTCTGCGTTCTGGAAATTCGCCCAGTTATGCATTTAATAGTCTCCTCTATTTTTTATATTTTAGGCTAGCCGAACTGCAAACTTCTCTAATATTTTTGAATCAAACCTTAAAACATAGTACTCGATAAATAAATCAACGGGTAGTAGATCATCCTTCAACTTTCAGACGTGACATTTCTTTTACATGTATCATTTGTCGGTGATTATTAAATAATTGCTGCTACTTATTCATGAACTGTATAAAACTACCATTATGCAAGGCATTTCTACTGTTCTTTTTGTCTCACTTCTTTTTTTTCAATGCACCATATAGTTTTTATATATTATGAAAATATAAATCGGATATGTTTGACTAATAATTGAATGCCATTATGCTTAAACTTTTTGTGTGTTTGTTAACATCAAGGCTAAGACAAATCGAACTTTGGTTAGATCCCTACAGGCGACGACGCAAATACCCATGAAACCTTGGTTAATCGGGCTAGACTTAAAGCAAAAGATCATAACATGGCCTTGCTCTCAGCGTCCCAGTCTCAAGAAGCATTGTAGAAGATACAAATCAGGAGTTCAACGGCTTCCTAGGATAGGTGAGGAATTACGCAGTGACCAATACAAGATGTCTCTCCGCAAACTAGGCATTCGGCCTAGCAGCAGTGGAACAACCATATTGTGTGTGTTCCTGGAATCGAAGTCTTGATCTCTTGAAACAAATCTAACTCGAGTACCAACTGAGTTATGCCCTTGAAGCTTAATCGGCATGACCTGTCTAAGTATAGGTATCTTTAAAATGAAATTTTGACTTTCCGTTCCCGTACGTCAAAATGGCTTTTGCATTATTGTTGTTTGCAATTTATAGGTTTATTGTATCCTTTTGCAGTGCCTAATAATTGCATGTATGTACCCTGCTAGAAGATGAGTCAATAATGTCCTGTAACTCTAGCGTATTTGAGGGGATACCCTAGGATAAATGTATCCAAAAGTCAATCATTTTTACCTATACCAACATCAAAATTAGATACAAATGCAACAGAGGAAATATGAGAAAATAAAAATATTGCCCTAGGGCATAGTCCAGTTGTTACTCAAATTGGAATTTGTTCCAAGAGGTCAAGAGTTCGATTCCAGTGAAACTCACAGTGTGGGTGTTCCTCTGTTTCGGCCTGGTTTGCGGAAGAAACCTTGTGTGGGTCACTACGTAAGATCTCACTCAATCTAGAAATCCGATGGACTATTGATTTACATTTTTTACACATGCTACTTAAGTTTAGAACGGTAGAAACTCCCGGGATGAGCGATTTCACCTTCGATCCACGAGAAAATAAAAATAGTTAGTGAGATGTGACAAGAGGCAAAAACAGCTATACATTCGTCAAGATTCAATCTGGAGATTAGAGGTGAAGTCAAACTGACAAAAGATCGATGACTATTGCAGAGTTTTATGTTGGTTGATAAGTCATGATACAATGAGATGATATGAGTTACATACATAAAAAACAAGTGATGATTAGTTATAATAGAGACTCGTATATATTTTATATATTTGAGTTTTTAAAAAACAACTTATCATACTTGCTTATATTTGTAATCTAAGTTGCGTGATCTTTTATAGAAAATGTAGTTGAAGTTGATTCTGCACATCAAAATAAACATATGCGTGTAAATTTTCTAAGTTCTTGCAGGTCCGTTTATTTCGAGGTTCACTTCCACACTATTTTTATATGAAGACACGTATATTCTATTTTTTGTGGTTTGTCGAAATATTTTTTTAGTTTCTGTTCCAGTATACATCTTAGTTGGTACTCAGTTGATAGATTATATTTAAAGTTGTCGGTCCGAATTTTGAGAACCGATGCATGGTTTTTGAACTATATTGTCAGCTCTTTATACTGGACCAGATTTGAGTTCAAATATATTATGACCGTCAAGTCCTGTGCCCTTCACTTTAAAGACTACTAAACGACTTGATTTACATCTTTTATTAAAAATTAACTTGTTGAAAATGATATAATAAGGTAAGAGCCATTTCATATAAGATGTCTTTCGTTTCCGGCTTTCCGCCATTCACGAGCATCTGTCTGCTGCTGATGAAGACTTCTCCACCGATTAACTTCACTACATTTGCTTTTACCAAAGTGCCCCCCTCTCCTGTCTTCCCATGCACGCATCTTTTACACACCAATCAAATCGGGTAAAAGCTAACAAACATCAACAAGTAACCATTATTTCTTTTTTTTTTCCCTTTCTTTCTTTAGGTTTTTCTGTTTCAGAATTATTCCTTTAACTAAATATTGATGTCTTGTTGATATTGTCTAGATATCACTTTGTCTTAGTAATATTTTATCATGTAAAATATATATCGTTTTATTTTCCACATGCAACCACACTAATGGGTATTCACCATATGTCAGTTTAAAGAAAGCGATTATACGATAAGTCATGAGTAAATTTAATCAATCAATTAATTATACCCACTATATTTCAATGACATAAAAGACTATCGTTAAGATCTGGAGAGGGTGACCGATAAGCATAGCAATTTAATAGTAAGAAATCATTTTCTCTTTTTTCCTGTAGTTGGCGTAAATAATTGTTCCGACATTCATAGGGGCAAGATGATTAATTTGAGTGGGTGTTGGGGATTCTGAATAGGATTCTGTTCCTTCATCCCTCTTTTTCATTACAGAAAAGTAAGGGGTTAGAGTCTCGATAAAGAAAGGTACCTCGTCATAATTTTAAGAAATAAATAATGCAAAATATAATTTCCTTTTTGGGAATTGACACAACATGCATTGCATCAATAATTATTTGATTAACATCCATTTGAATAAATACTTTCGTCTTTCTCTCGGCATATAACCTACAAAGGACTGCTGGGTAAACGTCTTATACAACAACAACATTACCCCATTGTCTTAGAGTCTCCCGTCTATGACGAGATATGAAAGGTCGGATGTACGCAATCATATTCATGTGTTAGATTGATTCTCGATGACTCATAATGAAAGTTGCGGAAAGTTGTATCGATCAACTGCTACTCCACAATATAAGAAGCGCAGCTAATATAGTGAGTCATTTTGTTTTATGCTATCATATTCTAAAATCAAAGAAAAATGTGTCTTTAAATCGACAGAAAGTTGAAAGACTGGGCAAACGTCTTATATACAACTTAAAACAAACAACCGAACAAGTTATTTAATTTGGCGGAGGCTTTGTAAGTTATTATGGTATTATGAAAGTGAAAACAACGATAACAAACAAGGCCAAATTTATGATAATTTAAAATTTAACATGTAAATCTATTATTTTATAAGTTAAAAATGTAACATGAAATGTAAACTTGAGAATAGAAAGACATTTAATTAAGAAGGAGAGTAACTACATATTATATCTCTATGTTGGATGGTCGTTGAGAATAGTATTTATTTTTCTATTTAGATGCATTAATGTGCCTGCCCATTGTTTAAAAAACATCTGATTTTATACATAGTTTCGGATGAAAATCGCCGTTTTGTTTCTATAATGTTTGGTTGAACCATAGAACTTGTTATACTGCGATAATTTTTCCTTCTAAAATTAATAAATGATCACACATTATTCCTTATAAGAGTTAATTGCACCTGGTATCCATTCTTTTCCACCAAGTTTTAAGTAGCATCCAATGTTTCATGAAACACACTTGCCATCCAGACTTATAGGGTTAATAGACACCTGGCATCCATGCTGACGTCATAAAGGCAATTTTCATTTATTTTTTAAAAGTTTATAGAAAAAATAATTCAAAAATAAAAAGAAAAACCCCACCCCCACCATCCACCTCCCTCCCCCATCTTCCTCCATCTTCATCTTCTTCCTCCATCTCCAACTTCTACCTCCACCATTTCTCCTACACCACCATATACCTGCACCTATTGAATTCCACCCACCCCTAAACAGATCTGGTATCGGCGGAGTTTATATACAAGAACAATTAAAAGGAACAGCATTTGTATATGAAGAAGGATCGGACACCTTAAGCTGATAATATATAGCACCAAAAATTACATGGAGGTAATAATACAAAAGCATAATGCAGCAAACTAGAGCTTAAATAGTCACACAGAACTACCTTTAGGAGTAGGACCTGAACGGTGCCTAGATTTTTCCGGTAACCAAGAACTTCCAGTTCCGGCGGAACTATCTTTACCTAGAGCAACAATTAACCGACCATTTTCTAACAGATCCGCCGGGAACGCTGCTTTACAAGAGCTAATATGTTTCTTCAGGCGAGGCATGAAACCATGGGCACTCCGACATCGATTGCAACGGAACACCATGTTACGGAAGCTGTCATCATTCATTATTGTGGCTTTCCCATTTTTGCTTACCTCCTCTATTACATCAACTGAATCGCGGAAAAATGGGGTGTTAAAAGAGTTCCAATGCTTCTTGTTCTTCAGGTTTTATTTTATTAAATTGGCAGCAACAAGCCAACAATTATTTGGGGAGGATGAAGATGGAGATGGAGGAAGAAGATAAAGATGGAGGAAGATGGGGGAGGGAGGTGGATGGTGGGGGTTGGGGTGGGGGTGAGGGTGGGGTTTTTCTTTTTATTTTTGAATTATTTTTCTATAAACTTTTAAAAAATAAATGAAAATTGTCTTTATGACGTCAGTATGGATGCCAGGTGTCTATCAACCCTATAAGTCTGGATGGCAAGTGTGTTTCATGAAACATTGGATGCTACTTAAAACTTGGTGGAAAAGAATGGATACCAGGTGCAATTAACTCTTCCTTATAATATGCTTGCATGATGCTGGTAAGTCTCAAACTGAAACTTCTTGATTTCAAAACTCAATCTTAAATGCTTTAAGTTATGCATCACATACTGTGTGATCTCTAACGGTAGTTTTTGATGCTGTTATGATATAATGAGTATGATTGTTGTTGTACCACGTAATATGATGATAAGATTTGGCAACTTAAGATTCACAAACAAAAAAATACGCATCAACACCATTTACTTACATGCAAGAAAATTTGAATTAGGCCTAATGAGAAAGGCTATCACCTCCTTCTCCTAATTAAATCACTCTTCAACTAATAATAATACAATAGTTATAAAGTACAAAAAGGAAAACATAAGACGAATTTAGATTCAGCAAGATGCGTGTGCAAACCTAGTTGTCATCTTGTTGAGTATTCATTTGCAAGGTTTCTTAAATAAAACGAAAGAAATAGAAAGCTGGGCCTCTATTACTGAGGAATCAAACATGATATTCAATCATATGCGATGGATAAAAAAGTATAAAATACGTATGGTGTAGTAAGGAATCAACAACAACATTACCCTAATGTTTTATAGTCTTCCGCCCATAATGTTGTATGAGAGGTTGGATATTCGCAACCACACCCATGTGTTAGAAACACACAGAAGTTGTTTCCCAATGACCCGTAATGAAAATTACGTTAAGTTTTGTCGATCAACTGTTATTTCACAATATAAAAAATGTAAATTTAGTGAGTCATTTTGTTTTATTCCGTTATATTACAAAGATAAGGAAGTGTATGTCTTTAACTTAATTGAAAATAGAAATAATGATATAGTAAGGAATCAATAAGTCAAAATAAGATTTTTGTATTCAACGGAAAAACAAACAGGAGGTGGACGGTGGTCACATGATAAACTATAGTTTTTCAACATTTGACAAACATAGCAGCTTAATTATTAGTGACGACAAAAAAACATTAAGAACATTCTCTAAATCAAGTTAATCAAATCATAACTTAATATATGTTTATAGTACGTATATTATACTTAAAATTATTGGGTTTCTATCTTATTTAGTCGTCCAAAAAATATTATTATAACTTTCAAAGAATAAGTGTCTCGATAGTCAAATTTCATGTCATAATTTTGTCATTACCATGGTAATTAATGCATGAGAGACAAAACATGTGTTAACAAGATAGGTAGAAGACACACATTATAATGAAAAATTTGTGTCAACATTGTCTAGACAAATATATTTAGGTGTGAAGTAGTACCTTCAAATGGGTAACTATGTCACGCATTACCTAATTAGCTTAATAGATATTATAGAAGATTATTACAGCTACAACAATACTCAGTATATCCCAATAACAGCAAAAGTTACCATCAGAATCTAAGAAGGGTGAAAGACAGGCAAACAATACATCCATCGTAACATATACAGAGTTTATTTACGGCAAAACTTCCGACTCTATACTTTAGAAGATGTTTGATTATTTAAACTAGAAGATTTGAGTGGTGAAAAGTGTTTAAAAAAAGCAAGAAAGAAAGGGAGGTGGTCTTGCCATTCCCTCTCTCATTAAGATATCATGATGGGTTACTATGAATTATGGAAAGGTGATATTCAATATATATATGTTTACTTCAAACTTATTTATTTAAAACCAAAACTCAATACTAAAATGTCCACTAGAATACGTGCCAAAAAGTGATGCATGTGACATTCATTATGTCAATCCATTGTCTTGCTTGTCATTGAGTGTGCTTTATCACATATGCCTCTCATAATAATCAAACTAGCCTTGACTATTCTTTTGCACAATGGTCGATTCCATCACGCCATATAAGTAAACTTTATTATTAAGTAACCCCAATTAAACCATTTGAATAATATAACGGTCGTTATGAGGTTAAACAATAACAATCATATCCATTATATCCTAACTTCATTAGGTTATATATTTAAATATACAACATTTAAATATAATTTATTTACCACATTAACTTTTGGTGATAAACAAGTCTTCTTTTGTTTTCTTTTCAACGTTTGACTCTATAGTATGAAAAAAAAATAAATTCTCAAATGAAGATAGTAATGATTGATATTGCATATGTAATTTATTTGGTCTATATGGATAGGGAAAAGTTTTTATAGCAGAAATCCTGCCAAATTTGACCTGCATTACAATAATTTTTTGTCTATAAAGTGAGCAACTTATTTGATGATCTTCTACAGAATGTCGTAAATTTGTTAGACAAAGTAAACAATGTAATCCGTAACCTACTAGAAAGTGGGTAAAACCTCTTCTAATAGCCTATATGCCTAATACCACAACTTAAAACAAGAGTCGACTTTAATTTTATTCGTTATTGAGCGACTATCATTTTAAATTTATGGAATTGTCTATTATAACTTTCATAAATAAAAAATTAAAAAAAAAAAAATTCAGCCTCGAGCATTCACAATAGTCTCTGACCCTTAGTTTTTCTTTATCCCCTTTCTGGATGCTTGGATTGCATATAGTGTGCAATTTAACAACAATAATGTTTTTCATTGTGAAATGGTAGTATGAAAGCGATAACCTGAATGACATAGATCAATAAATAAAAAAAGAGACAGTGTAAAAATATACACTTTTTCTTTTATTAATTGATCCACGTCATTCACATTGCTATTTTTACGTTATGATTTTAGGATGAATTGTATTGCAACAAATGTGCTTGCTCTGGATGTATCACAAATTAGCTAATACTTTCTTTTCCAACTGTCTTTTTTTCTATTAATGATAAAAGTTTCTCTCCTAACACCCTTCTTACTGAAAATTTCATAGAAAGCCAGTGTTTTACTTAACATGGTCATTATTTTTAATTTTTGCCCCCCTAAACTCCTACATCATTTAGCCTTTGTGCAGTTCCTTTCCTTCATAAAGAGTGGTCCAATTTAATGTAGATTAAATTTTTAGCCATTCAAATAGAGTCAAACAGTTTGACCAAGTGTAGATCCATGATGATATCAATATTTACAATTACAAAAAGGTACATTAAATTCTTCATGTAAACTTATAGGGGTAGAATTCCATTACATCCGACATGCAATGAGAGATTAATTAAAATGATATGCCTGTGGAAGAATCTGATGAATTTCATAGAATTAGATATAAGTACGTAAATCTTAAAATTAATTAGTGGGGGGGACCTATCACATTTTCAAGATCTTTAAGGTGCTAGGTCCCGTTCTCTTTCACGAGATGTGCCTAAAATTTCCTTAAACATTTCCCAATACGACACTTAAAAGTTTAACTTTTTTAAAATTATATTTTGATTTATTGCTGTGTGACAAAGTATTTAAATTTAGTAATGAAGTAGGTACTAGAAGACGGATCTTGAAAGAACTGGTAAGGTTGATTTTATGTGACTTTGAAGTCACGGATTCGAGACGCAAAAATAGCCTCTTGTACAAAGCGTAGGATAAAGCTGCGTACATCAAGTCGCAAAACGATCTGGTCTCTTTTCGGACCTCATGTAAACACGAAAAAAGCTTAATGCACCAGAAACGCCGTGATACACAATGATTAGGGAGTAATTGCAAATGAGCTGTTTGAGGGAATCCCAGTTATCCTCAACTCCAGGGAGTGGGCATCAACAAAGTCATATTCTCTTAATTTGTTTTTTTTTGTTGGAATAAATATGCCCTTTTACTTTCGGGTTGGGATTTCAAACCCGCCCAACTCCTATCAATCATTTAGACATTACTGCTAACTAATATACTGCTTTCCAACGTGATTGTATCTATTGATCATCAATTGTTTAGAGTCAAGACAAATGTTTTGGTTGGCTTAACGTCAACTTTGTTTATTTCGAAAGCGAATATACATACACACACATATATATATATTAATTCGTGAAGATACGACATCGTATCTGTAAACCTTCGTAAGACAGCTGAAATTCTAAATTAAAGGAGCGGGTAGTTGAATCTACGGTTGGCAAGAAATGGAAGGAGTAGGGAAAAAGTGAAACTGGAATGTTCTATACAAAATTTTTGGGAGCTTTATCTAGTCAACAAGTTGAATGTAAACTCTCTCAATTTATATGTTTTTCAGTAACTTTTTCAAATTTTCTTATGTTTTTTGATAATTATTCCATATTGTATTCATACGCTAACAAAACTTGCAAAAAAGAAAAACATATCATCATCATCATCCGACCCAGTATATCCCAACGACAGCAAAAGCTATCGTTAGGGTCTGGAGAGGGTAAGTGGTAGACAGACAATACCTCTATCCCAAGGGATAGAGAGTCTGCTTCCAGTGAGACCCCCGGCTCTACCTGCATAAATGACATGATAATAGAGCTATGTTGTGCTAGTGTGTTAGTGAGTAAATTCAAGAAATACAAAGAAAGGCATTTCGATACTAACATACACAGCACTTACATATATACATGTAAAGTAAAACAACTGTATAACATACACAACATATAATCATGAAAAAATATACCAGAAACCTTGAAAAATATATATATACAAAATGTACAAATTTGAAGAAAGTTCACATTAGCTTGATGTATCTTCCTCGGTGGTTTCCACCATATCTGGCTTTCTTAGTTGGAGCCTTCCAACAATTATGCTTTCTTCATTGCACGTGCTTTGGCACTTCTCCAATAACCTAACTCCCTTTTCCACTTGTCTTTTCAATTTTTTCATTGATTAAGGAATTTCTTATGTATTACAATCTTTAAAAACTTGACTTGTTTTATTGCGACAAATCTATCGATTTATATAATTCATAAAGTCTTCCGTTCTATCAAAAGGACTATCATAACCCTCAACATTGAGAATTCAACTCTTTTCCTTCTATTTTGCATCCTTGAGCAGCAAATTGAGTATGTATTTTTTTTGTGTCAAATGATGTAGTTGGGTCGTCACCAGGAGATCAGAGATGATCCGCTAAGTGATGTCGCCGAGATTCCGTCAACTAATAAAGGCTATCTTTCTGCCGATATGCGAAGAAAGATCAACGTTAGAGGACGCTCAAGTCAGTATTGATCATTCTTTGTGGAATTTAATGAGTTGAGTTTGGTTTATGGTAAAAACATGGTCTTCCTCGTTTTTACAGAGGAGATGATAATAGTTTTTCTTCCTCAAACTTTCGTTTTTCCCTTTTTTCTTGGACCTTGCCTTTTCCTCTTTCTTGTTTCCTTCTTTATGTGTTCGAAGCAGCCAATGCATGTGCTAAATTGATGGGCTAGAGGCACGTGTTATGTTAGCACTAGCAAGAGGTGTCCACATGTTAACCACGTGGTGTCAGGTGTCGAAGCATCCCGCTATATTCGGCACCTGGCAGGCACCTGCATGGATGTCCTGGCTGAGCACAATGGCAGAGTTCAAAGAGCGGAGGTAGGACTCTGTGGAAGAGCGAGTATTGAAACTGGTCAGCCTCATCTGTAGCCGAGCAGGTATTTAACCTCGGTTTAATGTTTGGGTGAGTAGACACTTAAATGGCGAAATTAATCAGATGTTTGCCCTAAAATGTGACGTTGGCCATTCTTATTAGGCTTCCGTATTTACGTAGGATCCAGGAAGAGACCGGATCGCTTCGCAATCTGATGTACGCAGTTTTATCCAACACTTTAATCCTATTAAATGGAATGTCAAATGACACTTTGGGCTAATAGGAGTAATAGTGAAGCTGTTCTCTTCAAACCACTACTTGCAAAATGTAAGGATTTTCTACACCTTGTAATGTATATTTGAGAAATTAGACACTGTTGTAGGAGTAAGTATTATTTGGTTTAAAATGAAAGTAATTTGTGCTTTAACATCCATCTGGATACGAACTTCCTTTTAAGTTGTCAAAGACATTTTGCTACAACCTTGATGTAAATCAATAGATGCACTCTAATTACGTTAGAACCCACAACGTGTTAGATATGCACACATTCTCAATTCGAACTCTACTCTCAATTGGACACTCTTCCTCAAGGAAAGTTCGAGCTAGCAAGATAGAACCATAGCCATTGAAAATGAGAAGAATTAACTTTTTAGGTATTGCATGTATGACTATTGGACTATGTCGTTGGGGTCAAGAGTAAGTATTATATTTGTTATTATAAACTATTCATTTTCTTAATTATTTATTTTTAAAATAGAAAAAGAGAACATGGAGGGTAGAAACCCACTTTCGGATTCAAAGCATGTAATCTGAACACATCAGCTGTGGCACTTTTGGTTAGAAGAAACTTTACCTTGTCAAGCACCACTACAAATCAGATTAAACACTAAATTAATTGATTGAGGTGTACGGACTAGTGATGGTCCAGCAATTGTCCAACCTGGGCCAGACCCCTACGCATGTGTGTGGACAAGGACAACTTATTTCCTTGTCAAACCCCACTTGGACTTTCTACTTTCCTACTAGTGCTTACCATTTGACACGTCCCTTTATTATAAATTTAGTTTTTTTCCCAACGGCTCCATCTCACGGGATAGGATCCCCTCACCGCAAAAGGGTGCGGTGACGCATGACCTCGCGACACGTGACATCAAGGAGGTGGTAAAGCTAGATGCAGGTGACCCTCATCTAGCCTCACCACCCTTCCTTGATGCCACGTGTCGCGAGATCACAAAAGGGATGAGGAAAGTAGGGGTGAGGAGATCTCAACGGCTCCATCTGACTAACCTCTACTTGTACGGTTTCACCAAGGTTGAGACCTAATTTCAAGTTTACACGGTCCCGGTCTCACCGAGGTTGAGAACCAATTTCGAAATTTTTCGGAGTCCCAAACTCATAAAATATCGTGAATCGATATAAGTATTTATCAGTTTACTAGATAAGAGGAACGGAACACTGGTTTATATAAGGAACACTAGAATGTTTGAAGATATCGTTAACTTTTGATATCAACTTAATAACTAATGATTAGTTACAGTATCATATTTCTAAACAACCAATAAAAATAAAACATATAGACAAATTTTATGACGCTTCTTCAATACTTGATATATAACTAGTAGTTGTTTCTTAGAAATGCGATAAAAACAAATATTCAAGATAGTTTTGATAATCATACAATGCATGCAATGATATATTTAATAACATGCATTTCTGACGTGAAACATTGAAACTAAGACTAGTTGAACTAAGATAAAGAGGGTGTGTAACGCAAACAAAACCATACACCTTAACCTCTTCTCTCGGTGTCCCCCCCCCCCCTTAAACCTCCATTTTTTCTTTTTAACTTTGTGTACAAATATATAACTAGAAATAGGGCGGGCTTGGAAGCAACTGGTAAGGTTGTTGCTTTGTGACCTCGAGGTCACGAGTTCCAGCCGCGGAAACAGACTCTTGCATAAAGTATATGGATGTGTACATCAGATTGCGAAACGATTCAGTCCCGCCTCGGACTCTAGACAAACGCAAAAGCCTAATGCACCGAGAACGTATTTTACATACCTAAAAATATGATGGATGAAAACCAAAATCATGACCAGTCTAATTGAAGAATAGATTTAGAAGCAACAACATTTGTCAGGTGTGCAAGATGGTGAAAGAAAAGTAGGAACCACGAACCAGTGAAAATATATATATTCTTCTTGTATGTATTTATGTATTCAAAGGGAGTGTCATACACTCTTTTATAAAAGTGAGCCGCACTTCACCCTTTTGTATTTCAGGAAAACCGAAATTCTGGTTTATGGAATAAGCCATTTTCTCTTTTTCTGATTTGGCTTAAGACGTTAGCCTTGGTGTTTAGGCTAAATGGGCTAGACATCACACATGACTAGGTTGTAAACGAACCGAACGAGCCGAGCATTGCGTTGTTCAAGCTCTGTTCATTTAACTTAGCGAACGAGCCGAGCTTGTTCGTTTATTTAAACGAACATATTTAATTGTTCAAGCTTGGTTCGTTTAACTCACGAACAACATTAACGAGCTGAACACCTTAAACGAACGGTGCACTTACCGAGTTCGAAGAGAAAAAAGGTGTTCAAGCTCTGTTCATTAACCTTTTATTCGAACCGAGCTCGAACTCGAGCTCGAACCAAACGAGCCGAACAACCGAACGACTTGGTTCATTTACAGCCCTACACATGACTGCGGCATTGCACCACCGCTACTACTACTTAAGTTTCTCTTTTCTAAATCTAGAAAGCCGCTAGCCTACTAATTTACATCATTTACACATGTTTTTTGGAAGCCGCTAGGCTACTAATTTATATCATCTACACATGTTTCTTGGAACTGAAAAGATAGGAGCCTCGGGAATGCGAAATTTACCTTTTGTTCCAAGTTTATCTTTTCCCTATCACTTGGAGCTACTCTTAACCACCATTATTTTTTTGCATTTTACATACTAAAGTAAATGTATTTGACGAAAAAAAATCTAAATATCTGAGCACCGTAATTATTTAACAAACTGGGTCATGAAAACCTAACCATGAAAAAAATTTGGCCTAATAAAAAAAGTCAGGTCGTAATCGAGGGGCCAAACTGTACATGTCGGAAACTTCGTCTCGTTCGTTTGTCGAGAGCTAATGTACAGATTTAGTTGGTTAACATATCCTTAGTAAAGTAATTATCATGATTAAAAAGAGGGGAAAAATCTTCCATAAACAATAATATTGGCTACTTCTTATGATCGAGATTGACTGATTATACAAATTAATGATGATCATACAAATTTATGGGTTTCTTCCATTTATAATTATCTTTGATGATTGAACTGAACAAACAAAGCCCAGCTTTTATTATAAAAAATCAAAGCCCAAATTCAAGATGAAAGAATGGGCTTATAAGTTGCAAAGTTCACCCACCACCACTACCCTCAACCAGAGGATAATCCTTTGCCATCCATTTTGTCACTATTATGTTTATGTTTTATCATTATGGGTTATCAAAAAAACAATATATATGTATGGTTGTGTATATCCGACCCCTTCATATCTGACATAGGCAGGATGCCTCTAAAACAATAAGGTAATATTGTTGTTGTTGTATGTTTATGTTTGTTCAGAGTAAAAGGATTCATGCGTTTCTCTTTCTCTGGTAGTGCATAGAACATATACATGTGGAGTTTCATAACTTCCCCCCTTCTCTTCTATTTCTGTTAAATGGTACTCAAATGCCACAAGAGGTGGAATCAATCGTCATATTTTATTATACTGATCAATTTTCTACTTGTTAGATACCAGATTATGTTAATGAGATATGGATATCTATGGATATCTCTCGTTGTGTGATTATATTTCCTTAGGTAAGGATTTGCATTATGTTGTAAAGATATAGATAGACATTAATAGATTATGCTACGGTTCTCATGGTTGTTTTCATCCAAAGCCAACAGTTTATCCATAGAAGGAAGGAGTGATATTCATATCTTCACAACGACAACAACCATACTCAGTATATCTCAATAACAGCAAAAGCTATCGCTGTCGCTAGGGTCTGGGGAGGGTGAGAGGTAGGCAAACAATACCTCCAACCCAAGGGATAGAGAGTTTACTTCCAGTGAGACCCGCGTCTCTATATGTACCTGTATTGATAGCACAATAATAGGAATATGTACTAGTGAAGGGATTTTATTAAATATAAATGGAAATCTTTCCGTATTAAAATAGTCATAACAGTGAATGTGCACAAATAATTGAAATACAAGAGCAAAACAAAAAAGTGCAAAGTCAACCTAAAGTGTAGAGAGTATCTAATTCTCTAAGTATACTCTAATGTGCCTTATATCCTGCCTACCCCTCCTTAACTTTAATGTTTTGTCTCTATGAATTCCTACCTTGGATCATATATTGAGAGAGGTACAACTATAAGTCATGTCTAATCTGCTCATCTCATATCAGTTTGGATCTGCCTTTACTCTCTTCCCTTCTAATATAATGCAAATCATCATACAAGAAAATATAATCACAAGAGATATCCGTATCTCATTAACAGGGATCGGGATCCTATGACCCCTTCGCCCCTCACCCCCTTGGGACCGCCTGCCACGTGGCACTTAGGGGGATGGTGAGGCTGGGTGAGGGTCACCCGCATCCAGCCTCACCACCCCTGTGTGCCACGTGACGGGTGGTCATTTAATACCCCTTAAAGGGAGTCAGGTGATCTGATTCCCATTAACAGATTATGCTACGGCTCGCATGGTTGTTTTCATCAAAAGCCAACAGTTTATTCTTTAAGGGCCTCTGGTATTCTAGACATCCTTGCGATTTCACCTCTAACGGTATGATGCGGCAATGAAAATCGGCAGTTAATGCAATGCCCTTGGGAAATTTCAAATGCCTTTGGAAGTCTTTCAGCTGAATCGTGTGCACGTTTGAATATTGTGTTATCTGAGGAGCTTTTGGTCAACTGTTGCACCATGTGTTTCGGCAGATGGTTAATGACGGTGGAGGTGGCTTTGCTATGTTGCTGCTCGGGTGTACGCTTCCACTATGTTAAATGATGTACTCAAATCCTACTATTGCTTGATCATGATGCATTCAAATCCTACTATTGCTTGATCATGATGCACTTAAATCCTACTATTGCTTGTCCAAGATGCACCTTGAATCATAGATGCATTCAAACCCTGCACTTGCTTCTCCAAGATGCACCTTTTATATTGAATCATGATGCATTCAAACCTTACACTTTATGATTCAAACCCTACACTTGCTTGTCCAAGATGCACATTTTATGTTGAATCATGATGCACTCAAACTCTACACTTGTTTGTCCAAGATGCAGCTTTTTTTTTTTTTAGCATACTGCATCATATAAAATTTGTATTGTTCACAAGCCATAGTAACGAATATGCCAACATTATCCTATTGCCTTAGATGCTTCTACCTAAAGCAGAGTATGAAGGTCGGATGTACGCATCCATACCATGCGTTAGAAATACATAGAGGTTTTCTCGATTACCGATGATGTTTTACAAATTAAGTATGATGTATTGCAAAGGTGTTTATCACTTTGTTCAGCTAGTTCATGTGTTTGTATAATGTATTGGGATAAAATATTTATTTTATATGAAACTTTTTGGGTGGAAATGACGTGTTTGTAAGGCTACTAAATCAATAGATTTGTATACAAGGACTACAAAAGTTTTAGTCTATGTCTATTAGAAATTTTTTTCTTTTTTTTCATTTTTTGTGGGGATGGGCTACCTATTTATCTGCCATAGAACAATTTCTTTGGGGATTCTCTTTTCATTTTCTGGATTGTTTAACTTAGATGACAACTTATATGATTTATGACTAATACTTTATGAATGAGTTTTATATTATAATCCATATTCAGTTTACGTATTTGTCTTCTAGGTGACATGGTTCTATAATTTTACTGCAATAATTAAACTATAAGGGAAAATTTTAAGAATAATTCAAGATAAAGATGTAGAAAATGTGTTGATCTAGTCAATTCGTTCCTGGTAATTGAACTGGGAAAGTAAATTTTGAAGATTTAAATTCAAGGATGATGAGAGGTACTACTGAACATCAAAGGTTCATGCTTGACCGGCTAGAGTTTTTGACCCATAAAACAGAAATGGCGGCGGATGTGCATTCCCCGGCGGGAACGCCACGTCTCCCTTGGCGGCGGTCTGCATTGACCAAAAATTCTTGGTCTTTTTTCCACGGGGGAGGATCGTATTTCATTAATATATAATGTCAAAAGTTACATGAACGAGAAAATAACAAAACACTATGCAGTGGCATAATTTCCTGTCAAACTAGTGTAACTACACGTGACTAATACGGGTTCGGATCTCCTAACCCCACTTTCCTCACACACTTTGTGATCACGCGACACGTGGTAGCAAAGAGGGGTGGTGAGGCTAGATGCGGGTGACCCTCATCTAGCATCACCACCCTCCTTGCTGCCACGTGCGGTCACGCGTCACCGCACCCCATTTCCGGTGAGGGGATCCTATCCCGACTAATACTAATGATGTTGATTATATGTGCATTTTGACTAAAGGCAAATAGCTAGACATCCATGTATATTTTTTACCAACTTTTTTTATATAAAAATCAGAACTTTTTGTTTGATTAATCATAAAGAATGAATGAAATGGTGTAAAAATAACAAGTTTTTGTATTTATAAAAAAATAGAGACTTTTTTGATTGATCGATGATGAAGAATGAATGATAAAATGAGATCGATGATGTAAAAATAACAAGAGTTTTTATTTATAAAAAAAGTATGTATTTATCGTTGAATTTTTAAATAAATGAAGTACCAACTGACAAGCAAACCACTTCAACCGTATTCAAATTTAAAAAAATAAATAAATTACAAATTACTTAACCGGGGGAAGAAGGTCCATTTGGTCCTTAAACTATGGTTAATAATCATGCAACACAGTCTTGACAAAAAGGATAAAAGAGTCAGGTCAGTTCTTTTGATCATGTCTTAACATAGTATTAAACAAACAAATAGATGCAAGAGGTGATGCAAAAAGAACTCACTCAACAACTTGCATCTAACCATTTGCAGGCTTAGCGTCCCAAGGACATACCTCAATTGGTTTCGGTAGCAGAGAGGCTCGAGAGAATGGCGAGAGTTCGATTATTGTTTTAAGAACATTTTCGACTCTCTTTCCAGATAATCGCATGGTATTAGAGATCCACTGATTGAGGTGAAATCCTTGTGTGGCTGTCTGTGCAGTCCAAACTCTGCCATAGCGCGTCTGGAACACCTCATTTTCATCCTTATCACATCTTGAGACAGGCTGATAGAGATCCGGTTGGGGTTTGCGGTGATAAACCATTTGCATGCTTAGCAATTTGCGTGGAAAGTTGGAAACTAAAGTCAGATCACAACAAGGTGGTTAGTGAAGCTGTTGAATGGTCTATTTTTATTTCAACTCTGTCATTCCATTCTTTACTTAAATTTGGTCAATCCTCCATGAAGGAATCTAATCATTTTGCCCTTTACTAATGTGGATTTTGGGATAAGTTAAAACTCTTACAGATATTTTGAGGACCAAAAGGACCACATTTTTCTTTTTGTTAGTTGAGAACGAACTCAAGATAGAAAAGAATATTTTGTTCACAATTCAAAAGGAAAAAAGAGAGAATATTTTTAGTCACTTAAATCTCAAACCTCATTCAATTCACAATTTTTTTTTGCCTTAAACTATACTAACGTATCTCTTTTGTATCCCCCCAACCAAACTATATATTTGCATTAAATAATAATTCGAATTAAAAGATTAAAGAAGTTTTCATAGATTAAACTACACTACATATCTTCTTTGTATCTCTCTCTCCCCCTACCGCCACCACATCTTTGCCATAAATAATCAGTCGGTTAAAAGAATAAAGAAGTTTTATAGATTCAACTACACTACACATCTCCTTTGTATCCATATGTAGGCAAAGGATAATTGGCCAAAACATGAATTTACATATATTTTATATATTTGATTAGTAAAGAAACAACTAACTATAATTATTTGACGATCATTTAATACTTTGTAAAAATTTAAACAAGATCTTATCTCGACTCGTGGTTGGATCCGACCTATGTCAAACGGGTTAGAATCTCCTCACCGCTTTCTCTTCATTCCATTCGTTACCATGCGACACGTGGCAGCATGGATGAATGGTGAACCTATATATAGTTGACTCTCATCTATCATCACCATCCAATTCTAATGCCACGTGTCGCGTAGTGACAAGTGGGGTGAGACACTAGATCTCATCCCTTGCCAAACACCGTCGGTCCAGTTTATTTTAACGAATTATGGAAGCTAGGGAGGAAACAGCACAGCTAGCTCCGAGCATTATCGCACGTTATTGGAGTTAGGGACCGATTTCACTATAAATACCCACGCAGATCAAAATCCTTTTCTCTCGCACTGCTTTGCCGTATCATTTTTGCGCCTTCACCCCTCTTTCTCTCTCTTTGTTTTCTCGCGAACTTTGCTGCAGATCTAATCTAAAGGTTCTTCGATCTACTCCTGTTTTTCTCTTCAATTATCTGCCGTTATTTTGCATATCTGGATCTGTTTACTGCTGCGTTCTTACCTGTCGAACTTCTCTTTTTCTGTTGAAGCGTTTTTATGTTTTGACGCTCGCGAAGATCTTGATTTGGATCTGTCTGCTGGTTTATCCGATACGAAATATCGATTTTGAATGCAATGTGTTGTTAACAGTCAGATAGATTATTTTGGTTAGCGATTTGATTTTGCAGGCGATTTTGAACGCAACGTGTCGTTATCTGTCAGATCGGTCGTTATGTTTTGGTTAGCGATTCGATTATGCATTTGTCGTGAATAGATCGTGTGGCTTTTGCAATTGTAGGTCTTATTCTTTTGCAGATCTGTGTTGTTATATCAATGCATCATGCATGTTTACATTACGCCTGTAGAAAATGGATTGACGATTTGTGTGCCTTCAATATGATAGTATTTCAGTGTTGAGTAAACAGCCGGATCTCTTAGTTTTGTTGGATTAACATGTTTATGTGGGAATTTTTCACTATTTGTGGTCATCTTTTATAGGAATCGGTTGGCTAGCACGTCTTGAGCAACGACTGCCAGATGCATGATTTATCCTTCACCTGTCTTGTTAATAACAGTAGCTTTTAAGTCGCTTAAATTTCTCATTTTGATAAGATGAATTTGCTCTGTGCTTGTCTCTTTTCTACCGTTTTTGCGTTGAGTAATAGGCGTTTATTTTATTCCTCTGATTGTTGTTTTGAGTAGACAACATATAATGCCCAATTTCTTGCTAGATTCGCCTACCATGAAATGTAGTAAGTTATTTATCTATTATTTACTCGTTTTGGTTAGTGATACAGTGAAATAAAGCATCAACATTTTTGTTTTTCATTTTACTTTTTCTCCAGCTGAAACTTCTTTCCAAATGTTGAGAATGGTTTCCGCTTCTCTTTAGTAACTGTTGTGTAAGGAACTTCAGAAAAAAGTCTCCATGCTTCTTCTAGCCATTTGATCCCACGGACTGTGGCTAAATTATGCACTTTATTTCATTGCAGCATCGACATGGACACCTTCCTATTCACCTCGGAGTCTGTAAATGAAGGCCACCCTGACAAGCTCTGTGACCAAGTTTCTGATGCAATTCTTGATGCTTGCTTGGCACAAGATCCAGAGAGCAAAGTTGCCTGCGAGACTTGCACAAAGACAAATATGGTAATGGTCTTTGGAGAGATCACAACCAAGGCCACAGTAGACTATGAAAAGATTGTTAGGGATACTTGCAGAGAGATTGGGTTTACATCAGCTGATGTTGGCCTTGACGCTGACAATTGCAAGGTTCTTGTCAACATTGAACAACAAAGTCCTGACATTGCTCAGGGTGTTCATGGTCACTTGACAAAGAAACCTGAAGAAATTGGGGCGGGTGATCAAGGTCACATGTTTGGTTACGCTACGGATGAGACACCAGAGCTCATGCCCCTGACTCACGTCCTTGCTACAAAGCTTGGTGCCAAGCTTACTGAAGTCAGGAAGAACAAGACATGCCCGTGGCTCAGACCTGATGGCAAGACCCAGGTCACTGTTGAGTACAAAAATGAAGACGGTGCCATGGTCCCTATTAGGGTTCACACTGTTCTTATTTCAACTCAACACGATGAGACTGTTACTAATGATGAAATTGCCCGGGATTTGAAAGAGCATGTGATCAAGCCTGTCATACCAGCTCAATACCTTGACGAGAACACGATCTTCCACCTTAACCCCTCTGGTCGATTTGTCATTGGTGGACCTCATGGTGATGCAGGACTAACTGGCCGTAAAATCATTATCGACACCTATGGAGGGTGGGGTGCTCATGGTGGAGGTGCTTTCTCTGGAAAGGATCCTACTAAGGTGGACAGGAGTGGCGCTTATATTGTCAGGCAGGCAGCTAAAAGTGTGGTTGCTGCAGGACTTGCTCGCCGCTGTATTGTGCAGGTTTCTTATGCCATCGGTGTAGCAGAGCCCCTTTCCGTGTTTGTTGATACTTACAAGACTGGTAAGATTCCTGACAAGGATATCCTAGCTCTGATTAAGGAGACCTTTGACTTCAGGCCTGGGATGATTGCCATCAACCTTGACTTGAAGAGAGGAGGGAACTACAGGTACCAAAAGACTGCTGCTTACGGTCATTTTGGACGCGATGATCCCGATTTCACATGGGAAACTGTCAAGGTCCTCAAGCCCAAAGCTTGAAATTCCTTGGAGCAATTGACATGATAAAGAAGCTTTTTATGTCGTAAGATATTTTTCCCCGAGCTGCTCAGAGAAGGAACTGTGGGGGCTTTCCCATGTTAGACATTACAGCATTCAGGAAGTCGTGAGCATTTTATCAATTCCTTTTATTCCGAAATCCTTTTATGTTTTTCAGTCTTCTCTTATTTAATTATTGTTTCCAGTGATTGATACTACTGTCCTACTAGACTATGTGTCCACTTTTTCCCCCTTCAATAGTTGTATCATCGTTCTGTTGGACTAATATGAAAATGTTGGTTTTTGGTGAAACTCTTCATACTTGCATTCAAGCTCAAATCTGCCATTAAGAGTAAGTACTTGTTCAAGCTACCAAGCTGCTTGTTGCACTGGTGTTTCTGGGACTTGCTCAAAATATAAGTGAAAATAAAATTCATAGAGATTACTACGTCTAAGTACAATAAATATATACTAAACATGCCACAGAAAAAGGGCCAATAGTTTTTTTCTAACCCTAGAAAAATCAACTTTGTCAAACTCTTAATATCTCCTAGCACAATTAATCTTAAATTTTTTGAATCAGTTCAGTAAAGAAAACTCCTTCCTTGGCTAAGAGTGGAGAGGAGACCATAGCCCTGACCAATCCAGCCAAAATTCGAGCATTAATCAAGTCAATATCATCATATATTTGCATCTTATTTAAGATATCATCATATATTTACATCTTTTAATTTGTATTTACTAATACACTAGCACATCATATCTTTATTATTGTGTAATCTATACAGATATATATAGAGACGGGAGTCTCGCTGGAAACAAACTCTCTATCCGGCATTGTTTGCATGCCTTTCACTCTCCCCAACTCTATCGACATCTTTTGGTATCGTTGGGATATGGTGTATATGTATTGTTGTTGTATATTAAGTTATCAGATTCAACCCATTATATCTTAATTGGGTTAATACAAACTCAAGTTGGGATAAGCATCCATTTAATTAGATGAGTGTGTCTGGTGGTGATTGTATGTGGAGGAAACCAATCTAAAATTATTTGTGGGAGCCATATAAATTGCTTAGAATGAAGGGAAAAAGAGAAAGGAAGGGATAAAGATATTGCAGCATGTTTATAAAGCTATTAACAATATACCTACCTAGAATAGAATATAAATTCTAAACATGGTGAAGCTATTTTCATTCAATATTTAATTTCTACCATCCTGTTCTAACTTTTATAGAACAATTCAGTCTAAAAGATAGGTATAAACAGTCTCCATTCTATGGTGAAGATAAGTACTAAAAGCTACTATAATAATTTGCTGAAAATCCCAAACATGGCAGGCAGAGCATATGGAATTTTTTGTTTTCTTATGATCTAACTCAATCCCGTATAGTAAGAAAATGTTTGAGTGTTGTTGTTATTATATTCACTGAAAGTAAGTTCTAGATATTGTTTGTCTAACTATCACACTCCGCACATCTTAGCGATAGCTTTTGTTGTTGTTGAGATATACAGAGTATGGTTGTTATTGTTATTATATCTTAATCAAACCCATGTATCCTATCATTTTCCTTTTCCCACGGCTGCCTTTGTAGGGAAATTCCCTTCCATATGCAGCTTTTCTTTTTCTTTTTTTGTTGCTTGTTTGTTTTGCTCAAATGTGTTATACATGTACGTTTTTATGTATGTCCATTTTGTTGCGGGTGTGAAGAAAATTATTCTTTTTCTTGTGAGAAAAATACACCTCATGTATTACGCATCTGAAAATACTTTACACGAAATCAATACATCTCAAATTCACATAGTAGTGTAAAAAAACAGTCACGTAGACTCAACATTGCTATTATCATCTAACGTACGTATATACATACAACCACATTCAGTATATCGTAACGACAGCTAAACATATCGTACTATTGTCATCTAACGACAAAACATTATTGGTCGCAAAGATTAGCAGCTTCAAGGATAAAGGTAATTCGTAAAGTTTTATCTTTTTGCGACGCTCCATAATAGCTTTGTTGTTAGCATCCACCTATAGAAACCATATAAATATTGATTTTGAGCTAGCCTTTCATCAACCCGACCTTAGCTCAGTTGGTAGAGCGGAGGACTGTAGTATGTGTACTGAAATCCTTAGGTCGCTGGTTCGAATCCGGCAGGTCGGATTTTGTTTTTTTTTACGTTTTCAGTTTTGCAGTTTCTTATTTAAATTGTCAATTGCATAAAGAACGCTATTGCCCGATTGCTTCGTCAAAATCCCTGAGTCTTTCTAGTGTATAATTTGTAGTCCTTTTATTTTCCTGGATACACGTCCTTGAAGCATAATTTTGCTCAAGTTTTACGTATCTAGAAACGTAAAAAAGTATAAATTAGATACTGTTGTGTTTGCATATTTTTATCCTATTACTTGAATTGGTTCCATCTAGTAAAACATCTAATAGATGATTAAAACATAATCGAATTCTAGTTTTACCTGTTCCAGGATGACACTAGATTTTATTAGAAATTTTTATTAGAAATTATAATTCAAACAAACATATAAAAGAGTCTAATCAAACGATCAGAGATAAACATATAAAAGGAGTCTAAATGATGAAGTCAGATCTTCACGAGATGGATCAGGGATAATCTTTGTGTATGCCGTCAGCTCTTCGTTAGGGTCCATACCTAGAACCTAAGAAGGAAGGGCAACGTTAGAGGCCCAGGGTCAATGCCCTGGAAAAACTCTTCGACGCTCAAGTCAGTTTTGGACATTTTTTTATGTAATTTATGATGCAAGTAGAGGTTGAAGGATCCTGTTTTTGGACTCTTTTCGAGAGGGTGACTATTTGTGGTGGATGAGCTCAGACTTAGTTTTGACCGAGCTTAAGGGACTTTTGAGTGGACTTGAATCGGCTTGAAGAGACTTCTGCTGAGAAAGCTCTTATTTATAGCTGTTGAAGTTGAACGCTGCGTGGTCTGGAGTAAAAATGGTGATGACACATGGCTGCCCTGGTGGCAGTTCCTCTTTGCATGGTTGCCACGCGGCAACTAGTGTCTGCGGTGCTGGCAGTCTTGGGCTGTATGAGGGCCAAGTGTCACTACGTGTCGGGTCGGGAGGCCAAGCTTGCTGAGTGGCAGGACTCTGCTTAAGCATACTGTGGCCAAGGTGAGGTGCCACTCGAGCAGTGCTGCTATGAAACCTATGCTGAAGTGACATATCTGAAGCTGAGCGGGGGTATCCTACCGAGCTAGCCTGAAGAGGCTAGTCCGAGCAGGCTGATCCGGAGGTTGGCCTTGTCGGTCGTGACCTCTCCCCTATGGCCGAGCAGACCTGAGGACGATGCAGAGCTCGACCCCTTTGGGGAAATTTTGGTCTTGTGATGTCTTATAACTTTTTGGGTAGAACTAGTCTGACAGAGGTTGACTAGTTAAGGTCTGACCCTGAGATGAACCTCTGGGGCGGGCCTGAATCAGCCGATCTTTGACTTATGTTGATCGTTGTTGACAGACGCGGAGGTTCTTTGTCGCATTAAGCATCTGAGTCCTGGTTTCATTACTAAATAAACAGTCCAAGATAACCATGAGAGGAACAAAACCTCTTGGATTCCACGCAATACCTTATTTTTTGTTATGTATTTTCGTATCGATATTATGTACTTTGTCGCTTGTAAATCTAATGGGGAAAATAAATTAGATGCGAGTAAGAAGTCAAGCCAGCGTTGGCCTGTTGCAAAACCTAGAGAAAAGCTTCCTATTTATGTTCGCGTAAAAGAAAAAGCTTCAAATCTTGAACGATTGCCCCCAAAACAAGCCCGGCGACAGAAGGGTGAAGCTTCGACAGATGGCTAGACGCGTCACAGATATCACTGCCATCGAGCTCCTCTCTCTCCGCCGTCGTCCCAACATTGCCATCGTAGATGGGAGGTGAACTCTTTTGCATCATCTTGCTCATCGCCTCTTCCACGTTAACTACTGCCATCAGTAGCCGCATTCTTCTGAGTAATCGCCGTTGGATTTTCAGATAAAAACGCAGGAAAAGAAAATTAATTCAATCCCAATAAACGTTAACATATTCGAAGGTTCAGTATTATTGGGTCGACACATCAGTTCTTCAAGATACCTTTTTTGGATAATCCATGACTCCGGTGAATCTATCGAATGCGGAACATGATATAGCCGTTGTTTCGTCAGCTTGAAGTTCAAAAATCTCAGTGACGAAAAAAATTCGAATCCAGCTGAGCATCAATCATGAAGAGAACCCGGGAAGCCAGGAGCCTTCTATGGCTAAAATCTTCAAAGCCAAACTCTTCTTCAACCATTACTCAAACTTCTGAGAACCTTCTGACTTTTTCGCCTTCGAAATTGGAAAAGCCCGAACCTTCTCCCCTCGCAAGCACTTTCCCCATTGATGCACAAACTCTACGAGATTATGTCACATCGTCTCAGTGGCATTTGATCAAACAGGTATCCCCATCTCTGTGTCCCACTTTAATTTCTAAAACCGTTCTTGAACTCCGCTCGTGTCCGGAATTAGTTGTCAACTTTTTTAATTCTCTTCATCCTCAGTCCCCGAGTGTTGACAGCTACTGCCTTGCAATTGTTATACTCTCTCAAAATCCGTCGCCGAAGCAAACAATGCTACTCATTAAGAAACTTATCAGTTCTGGTGTCGCCAGAAATAAGGAGATCTTTGATGGATTAGTTCGCTCTAGAACGGTTTTAAGTATATCCAGCTCCATTGCTTTGGATTTTATGGTTAGGGCATTGTGTGAGCTGAAGAGGATCAAAGAAGCATTTGAATGCTTTGGAATGATGACAAAAAACAGTATATTGCCCAAGATTGAAACTTGTAATGATATTTTAAGTTTGTCTCTTAAAATGAATAGGACAGAATTGGCATGGGCTCTGTATGGGGACATGTTCAGGTTGAGGATTAGTTCGAGTTTGTGCACATTTAACATAATGATCAATGTGCTATGCAAAGAAGGTAAGCTGAAGAGGGCTGAGGAGTTCATGAGCCAAATGGAGGCTCTTGGCTTTAGACCGAATGCTGTAACCTACAATACAATCATAAACGGTCATTGCTTGAAGGGGAATCATGAAGGGGCTAACAGGATCTTTGAATTGATGATATCGAAATGTGTTGAGCCAGATACCTATACCTACGGTTCGGTGATTAGTTGCATGTGTAAGGAGCGTAGGCTTGAGGAGGCATCTGCCCTATTTTTGAAGATGACAGAAGATGGTTTGTTCCCTACAGCGGTAAATTACAACATGTTGATTGACGGATATTGTAATAAAGGGGATTTGAATAAAGCATTTCATTACAAGGATGAGATGCTTAAAAATGGAGTAATGCCTACAGCTTCTACTTATAATCCTTTAATTCATGTTTTGTTTCTTGAAGGGTCGTTTGACAAAGTTGATGATTTGCTGGAAGAAATGGCAGAAAAGGGGATAAATCGAGATGGCATTACATATAACATATTGATTAATGCACATTGTAGGCAAGGAAATGCTAAGGCAGCTTTTTGCCTGCTCGATGAGATGTTGCTCAAAGGTATTCCATGCAGTTGCGTCACCTACACTTCACTTATACTTGTATTGGGAAAGAAGGATAGAATGCAAGAGGCAGATAAGCTGTACAATGAACTGTTGGGAAGAGGTACACGCCCAGATATCATTATGTTCAATGCAATGATTAATGGTCATTGTGCTAATGGGGGCATTGAGCGTGCTCTTTCACTTTTATCAGACATGGATAAGATGAAGGTCCTTCCAGACGAAGTGACCTATAATACAATAATGCAAGGTTATTGCAGGGCAGGAAGAGTTGAAGAAGCCCAAAGTATTCTTGCTCAGATGAAGGAAAGAGGGATTAGACATGACCATATCAGTTACAACACGCTGATAAGTGGGTACAGTAGAAGAGGAGACACTAAAGATGCTTTTAGAATTCTGAATGACATGTTACATGAAGGATTTGAGCCTACTCTTCTGACTTACAATGCCCTTATCCAAGGGTTATGCAAAAACCAAGAAGGAGGTCTTGCTGAGGACCTTCTCAAGGATATGATTAGTAGAGGCATCACACCCAATGACCAAACTTACTTATCTTTGGTTGAAGGGATTGGGAATGATCAGGATGCCAAAAAGATTTTATGACATGGCATATGCTCATCAAATTTGGATTTTTGCTGAAAAGGTTCTGCCGCCAAGAAAACTTTCACTTGGGTAGTCCTCCCTTACCTTTGCTGTAAATCTAGTATCTAAAATGAGCTTTGTTCAGAATTCTTATGCAGAAGAGTCAATTTCCATATCTTGCACTTAAGAGGTGAAATAAAATGAGGAAGGAATCTATGGCGCAGCATGTGCGAGCCCCAGCAGCTAGCCTGCTCAAGACTAAATCTTCAATGCATGGTAGACCTCATGTCCAGCTGATGGGAAAAGATCCTATTCTGCTTATTCTGCTTAACTTATAGTATCTGAAGTCAACGAATTCAAATGAGGCTCTTTGGCAGATTCTTTTGCATCCATTCTGTGTCTAGAATTCCTAGTCCCTTGCAAGTGTGCTACGTGTCTTTTATGAGAAATTGTTTGTCGCTTGCACTATTTCACCATTGGTGTCACTTTATTTCTTCTGAATTGTTTTCGGTTCCTTCTCCTTCCAAATAAGGAAGAAGCATGGTTTCATCTGAAGTGGTTCTGGGTCTATACCTGGTTTTCATGCTTGTACTACATGTATTTGAGAAATAGAAAAAGTTGGTGTGTAGCAAAAGAGTTTTTTGAATCCTGATTCTTTTCTGATAGTTCCTGCTGGTGCTTCCTGCTATGGTCAGTATAAATGGGTTATGCCTCGAGGAAACTTCAAGAGAACTGAGAGCTGTTTCTTTGAAAGACTAATGCAGCCTAGTAGAATGTTTTCCTTTCTTTTTTGCTTGCCTGAAGGTCCTTTTTTTTATAAGTACTATTTTGTATCCATTGAGTCCATTGCTTATGGAAGAGATCACTGCTAGAAAATGTCAATGAGAATAGGGATCATATAGAGCTGATCTAAGTGCTTGACTTCCATTTTGATAATTTGCCCAGGGTAACAAATGCTGATTGTGATGATACGAATGTTTTGGTATATGTGAAATAGTTATATACAGCAGACTTGAATGTCGAATCCTTTACGTTTGCCACATGCAGAATAAGAGCTACCCTGTATTAGTTCAGGATGCCCGATTGATATTAAAGGAGCTTGAGTGTGTCACTGTTCTTTGGGAGGACTTATGGCTTAGCACACTTCAGGATCTTCATGCAGGTATGACTTGCTTCAGTTAATAGTCTTTTGCAGTTATCATAGTAGTGTTGGGGACACTTAGGTTCCCTTTTAATATTGTGTCTTAAAGTTGTGGAGCATTGCTAGATTTATCACATTACTCTGAGTCTGAGAGAATGGAGCATTATTGCATCGGCTGATCCTTTAAATTTGTGACATGTCGTGTGTCCTTTTTGAACATTTCAGAATGCACTTTTTCTTTCTGGTTCTCCAATTGTGATAGTCCACGCTGATATTTGGGTTGAGTTTTACATTTGTCCATCTTTCTCGTTTATCTGTTGTTTCGAATTCGAATAATTATGTTCATGGCTTTGCCGCTAAGTGTCCTTTTTGTTTTTGCCTTTGAAGCGAAGATATATCATTGTTAATGAGTGCCAAAACGCTATGTTAATAATTCATCCTCTCGAGTAATAGAAGGTTCCGCTACTGTTTGTGATCTCCAACATGGTCTTGTACCGTGTAGGATATTCTTGTGAGTTGGTGTTAATATCTGCAGGCCCTCTTCCTTATATATGCGTCCTTATTTTATGGCATTGATGAACTGTGTGAACCTATGATGTACTAGATGTTCTGAGACGCATAAATTTGCTAAAAGGGGAGACTGCAAGAACTGCAGGCAATCTGACTCTTAGTCAAATGGAGAAGACCAAAATAAATGCTGCAAAATAATCTGCCATGATGGCTCCAATTCTTGTTGTCTTCGAATGCTGTCTCGTATCTACTTCTAAGAAGCTCGAAACATCTCATGAGATGTTCTTTGATAGAGAATTGAGGAATCAAATTAGAACAGCAATCTTAAACTTCAAAACTCCTCCTGGATCAGTTGCGGCTGAAGGTGAGGTCTGGCGATTCTTTGAAAGTATAGCTGCTTGACATCTTACCAGAGAAAGTCATCGGTATCTCTTGGAGAAGTTGCACCCCAGCTAGCTCAGTCATCTTCTTCTGAAGATCCTATACCCGGGATTGAGAAGTATACTGTTTTAGTGGGCTCTGATGGTCAGAAGTACACCTATCTCTTGAAAGATCGAGAAGACCTGCGGCTTGATGCCGTATCATGCAGCTACTGCAAGCTGTAAATGGTTTTCTGCTTTCACATTCTGCAACTAGAATACAGCTTCTAGGCATTGGCTATTACTCCGTAACACCAATAAGTGGTCGAGCTGGTCTTGTACAGTTGGTGGATAATAAGCATTTATAGTGTCTTTTAAGTCTTGGCAAAAATGAGTACAGCAAGCCCGACTTTCAGGATCAGCTGCTGGTAATGATGCAAAACAATCAGTTCCTCCATCTGTACCTAGGCCAATTGACCTGTTTTACAGCAAGATTATTCCTGCACTTAAATTTCATGCATAAATTCTCGGATTCATCAACTTCAAGTGTTTTTTCCATCACTATCTTTAACATGTTAAAGCCTTCTTTATATAGGATTCAAGTGGTTAATTACCATCTTAAAGACATCTTTCTGCTAAGAATTTAACCTCCAAGTTGGTTGGTAATCGTTGTTTATCATTCTAATTGAAATGAGATGTCATATGGTGCAAGAGTTGCATCTTTTGTGAACAGATGGACACATGCGCCTTATGTAGGCGTTCAAAGTGTTCTGGAAGCTTGCTGGTACACTTCGAACGCCTACATCAGGAGCTTCATGTCACTTCGAACGCATACATTAGACGTTTCATGTCACTTCGAACGCATACATTAGGCGCTTAGAAGGCGTTCGAAGTGTACTGTAAGCTTTGTGACACAATTCCTTCAACACATGGAGTGCCTCATGTATTTGGGACGCTTCCATTTCTTTCCATTGTTCATAAAACACTTCAACCTTCATCCAATCTCCTATCAATTGAACACATAACATTATCTAAGGTTGGATCACACGATTTAAAGTACTTTTAAGTACTTTTCCAACAGTTTTACGTATTTATCTTATGTTTATTGTACGTATGTGTTTTTTTTCCTTCCTTTTGTATGTATAATTTGTATATTATTCTATACCTTTGTGTTTAATCGTGTAAAAACACTAGAAAAATAAAAATAAATGCAGACTAATAAACTAAAGATACAAAAAGCAATTAAAATACACATATTAATCAAGAAAACATATACGTTGAAACTTTCATTGAGCCTCATGAATTTAATAGACCATAACAATAGTTTTTGCTGTTGTTTGGATATACTGAGTTCAGATGATGATGATCTCTTTCTCACTATATTGAGAGTATGTAGTGGATAGTCAAACGAGTGTTGTCTCATTCAATTTGGAAGATTTTATTTTCAAATTTTACTGTCGACAATTTTTTTTTATATGAAAAATCGATAAATTTAATGTAAATTCTTGATGATGAGGATGATGCTATGCTCGAATCTCAGACTGCAAAAGCTTTCTGTCATTTTTTCACAGAGAAATAAAAAATTATATGTGGATATCATCGCCTGAAAATCGAGGAAAGCAAATGTAAAATGTACAATAACATCAATCATAGTACAGAGATAAAATACCAATTCTTTATTTTTGTAGGGTCTTATGTAAAGACAAAAGAAAGGTCTCAGTCGTTAATTTACTTCTCCAGTCCCTTTCTTTTTTGGTTTATGTACAAAATTCCACATGCGTCCACTCCGATAATGGAGACATACACTCTGGAGAGAAGCGTGGAGGAATCTGATCAACTACATCGAAGCATTAAGAAATACAAAAGGCGTGCTGATGGAGAAACGATACAACAAATTGAAGCTAATTCGCACCTACCGGGGGCTTGGGGGACCAAAAGCTTTACGGAAATTCTTCGAGGCGATCCAATGGACAAAGTGATATATGTTAGTGATGATGAGGAAGTTAACTGGGATAGCGGCGAGGAAACGCACATGCAAGCAGGTATGGAGTACACCGACCAGATAAATGGCAAGGTGAGGGTCATCATCTCTGATGAAGAGTGCAAAGAATTGCGGCGACCATGGGCACGCGCACAGATAGTCAAGGTATTGAGGAGAAATATTTCTTTCCGTTTTCTTGAACAAAGGTTACAATCGTTATGGACATTGGAGAAGGGGTGCGAAATCATTGATTTGGAGGAGGGTTATTATATTATCCGCTTCTACTCGAAGGAAGATTATCACCATGTTCTGGAAAATGGCCCTTGGCTCATTCAAGGCCATTATTTGACGATTATGAAATGGAAACCAAATTTTCAACCCCAACACACCAAGATTCAGACCACCTTGGCATGGGTTCGACTAGCACGACTGCCTATTGAATTCTATAATGAGGCAGTTCTTATGGAAATTGGAGGTCATTTGGGGAAAGCGGTCAGGGTAGATGATACGACCCTACGAGTCTCGCGTGGGAAGTATGCTCGGATTTGTGTGGAAGTGGATCTGACAAAACCACTAGTCTCTATTGTGAATCTAAACGGTCTTGAATACAAAGTGGAGTATGAGGGTATGCATTTAACATGCTTCGAATGTGGTAGATACGGACATCACAAAGAAGAGTGTGGTATGGAAAATGTAGTCCAAGAGGCGAATGAAAACCAGGCTAGAACAAGAGCGGATGCAACTAATCCAAATGAAGTATATGGACCTTGGATGGTGGTGTCAAATAGTCGAAGAAAACGTCCTCAGATGAGGCAATCTTTGGATACGAATCATGATCAACAGGAAGGAATGAATGGGTTAAGCATACCCCAAAGACATCAACAGAAAGGCAAACAGAAATCGGCGACCTATAAGCAGGCGGCAAACGATGGACATGGATCACTTGGTGTACCAATTAGCGCACGTTTTGGTGCATTGACAGTGGATGAGGAGAACATTAGCCAACCCATCAACCTTCAGGAGGTGCAGGACAAATTGAAGCAAATCCCAGATATGGGAACTGGAGTGATATTCTCGTCGCTTACAAAGGAGACTACTGAAAGTAGTAAGGCGAGACCGCGAAAGGGCGTGACGATCAAGAATCCAATAAAGATGAAGGGACATGGTAAAGCCGGAACTGGGGATAAGGAAGTTACTAGAGCTGGTTTTGTCCAAAGAATTCCTATGACACACTCAGAAGGACGCAGACAGCAGCTTCAAGACCTCACAAACATAACACGAACGCAGGTGAGCGACGCCCCTTCGAAGGAGAATCCCCCACTGACTAACTTATCTCAGAGGGAGATGCACACACTTTCCAGGGATCAACAGACCAAAACACATCCTCCGGATGCGACTACTGACGGGGGGGCTAGTGATCACAGTGAATCCTCAAGGAATCTGGGGTGTATGCTGTCGGAGGATCCCCCTGACGGTGCTCCTGCTAGGTATCAACCCACGGCTGTGGTAGATGTTGATGAGCCAATGCTCGCCTAATTTCACAAAATTTTATTGATGATGAAGATTCTATCTTGGAACTGCAGGGGGGCAGCCTCCCCTAGATTTTACAGATGCTTGAAAGAGTTGGTTAAAACACATAAACCGGATGTGTTGTTTTTGATGGAACCCCGAGTCCATAGTAGGAAGGGACGCAAGATTTTGCGGAACTTTACATACACAAATTTCGTTGCAGTGGAAGCAGAAGGATTCTCTGGGGGACTATGGTGCTTATGGAACTCGGTTAGCGTGAATCTGGTTGGGCTGAGCTACACCAACCAAATGATCACGATAGCTGTGATGCAAGATGTTCATGTAGAATGGATTCTAACTTTGGTTTATGCCTCACCCTCAGATGACTTGCGATGTACTTTGTGGCACCAACTGATTCAATTGGGATTGATATTCAATTGCCATTGGTGCTTGGTCGGTGATTTCAACGAAGTCATGTCTCAAGCGGATAAAGCAGGAGGGAGGAGTGTGTTGCATAATCAAGGGCTGATCGAATGGTGGAACAGTGTGCGATTTTACAACTGCCGTTCTCGGGTCCCCGCTACACTTGGACTAATGGGAGAATAGGTAATGCCCTTATCATGGAAAGAATTGATTACGCTTTCGCTAATGTGCTCTGGACCTTGAAGTTTCCTAATGCCACTTTCCAACACCTCACGAAAACAAGTTCGGACCACCACCCACTCTTATTGCAAATAGAACCAAACCCAACGACACCGAAGACTGCGAGGGGGTTCAAGTTTCTATTGTGCTGGCTGGAACATGACAACTTCAGAGAATTTCTGCAGAGAAACTGGATTGATGAGGGGGAAGAATTGAACACTGTGCTGTCCAGATGTGCCGAGAGACTACAATGGTGGAGTAAGCACATTTTTGGCAATATAGTTCAGAGGAAGAGGAGGTGCCTAGCGCGGCTGGCAGGGATCCAAGAAACTCGGTATGTTCGACCATCTATATATTTACACAACTTAGAGAAACAACTGCTGGAAGAATTGCATACCATACTAAAGCAGGAGGAAACATATTGGTGGCAAAAATCTAGATTACAATGGATTACACAAGGAGAGCGAAATACGCGGTTTTTCCACGCATCCACCATTATCCGACGGAAAAAGAACTTAGTGGGCAAACTAAAGAATTCAGCAGGAGTGTGGGTGGACAATGAGGATGAACTAAAACAAATGATACAGAACTTCTACATACAACTCTATACCCCTGATACTGAAGTGCAAGTTCAAACAGCTGAGTTACATTTTCCATCCCTTACCAGAGCAGAACGGCAAGGACTAAACAGATCAGTTGTGGCTAGTGAGGTGGAACGTGCGATCTTTCAAATGGGTGCTCATAAATCACCAGGCCCCGATGGTTTCTCTCCAATCTTTTTCCAAAAAAACTGGGACAAAGTTGGAGATTCTATCACAAAGTTTGTCCTACAATCTTTCCAGACAAAACACTTTCCTCCACAAATGAACAGCACATACATCACACTAATACCAAAAGTACATCCACCAGAGACAGTGGCCCAATTTAGACCGATTGCATTGTCGAATGTAGTCGTGAAGACAATCACAAAGGTAATTGCCAATCGGCTTAAGCTAGTGATTGGAAAATTGGTGAGTGAGAATCAGTGTGGATTTATTCCGGACAGACATGCGAGTGATAACATAATTGTTGCACAGGAGCTCTTGCATACAATGAGAAAGAAAACTGGAAGAACAAGAGTGATGGCAATTAAAATTGATTTGGAGAAGGCATATGACCGAATCGATTGGGCTTTCGTTTCTAAAATCCTTTACGCAGTGGGGTTGGAATCAGGAATGATCGACATTATAATGTACGTGATCTCCACGGCTAATATACAGGTGTTATGGAATGGGGATAAACTGAGCGAATTTCAACCAAGGAGGGGATTGCGTCAAGGTGACTCCTTGGCACCATATATCTTTGTCTTATGTATGGAATTTCTCTCCCAAAAGATGCACCAGGCTGTTAACTCAGGGGCTTGGAAGCCCGTCCGCACCTCACGCTCAGGCCCAGCTGTCTCGCACCTATTATTCGCAGACGATCTACTCCTATTTGGGATGGCAACGGAATCTCAGGCTCAGGTTATGGCAAAATGCCTAGCTGATTTTTGTAAAGCTTCAGGGCAGAAAGTTAATACTATGAAGTCCTCTATGCTTGTGTCAAAGAATGTGCATCGGGGACTGGCACATGATCTCAGTACAAAATTCGGTATACCTTTGACAGACAGTTTGGGGAAATACTTGGGGAATGCCGCTGTTACATGGAAGAGTTAGAAACTCTACCTACGGTTTTCTGGTTGACAAAGTAAGAGGGAAACTAGCACCGTGGAAAGGAAGGCTTCTATCACGCTCCGCTCGCCAACTACTGGTTCAGACCGTTACCTCCACAATTCCATCCTATGCCATGCAGACAGCACTACTTCTGAAGAATACTATAAATCAGCTAGAAAGATTAAACCGGGGCTTTTTCTGGGGGGACTTTGAAAACAAGCGGAACCTACATACAATATCGTGGGATCAAATATGCAAGCCAAAGGGGGCGGGTGACACTGGCATTAAACGCCTTCACATTATGAATAAAGCATTGTTGGCTAAACTCCTCTGGCGAATCATACAAGATGAGAACGTCCTATGGGTGAAGATCCTCCGAGCTAAATACGGTAGTCTTTGGAACTCAAGGCCACCTCATAGAAAGGGGTCATATGTATGGAAGAGTTTAAGTGCAGCATATGAGGTGGTGTATAAATGGGTGAATATTAACCCAAATCAACAACTAGCAGACCAGTCAAGGAACTTGGAATCCCCAGCTACGGCGTTACCCAGTGATACCTTTATAGTGTCGACGGCGTATAGGGTACAACTACCGGAAGTAGACCGCACTCGACAGGCTGCGTGGCAAACTATCTGGAAACTTAAAGGGCCACAACGGGCCAACATGTTACTGTGGCAAACCCGTTTGGGGAAACTCCCAACACGGGCAATGTTATATGCGAGACATCTCTGTGAATCATCTATTTGTGACATTTGCCATCATGAGGGGGATGACACTTTGCATGCTTTGCGCGATTGTGGATGGGCTACTGATATAATTGATTTTTATATATATATTTATACCTTCTACTATTTAATCCGAGCAATATTTTGGCACTTTATCGAATAAAAATGATTAATTCGGGTATTTTTAGTTTCATCGGAATAATTAGAAACTATTGATTTTTAGCTAAATTAACTGCATATTTTGAGCTTAAATGAATTATTAATTAAATGAGTCTATTTTCTATGTTAGTTAGCTAAATAAATCTTTAGTTTATTTTACTGCATTGGAACTACATGTGTCTTTATTTTAAATGCAGGAAATATACCTGATAAATATAAAGATAAAGATGAAAAAAAGATATGATTGGAATCAGATTTCATAGAGATATCAAATCAGTTACGGGAAAAATCTCAACACACGCTCCATAAAAACCGTGCTACACAACAGCAGCAGGCAGAGTTCCCAGGCGGGATTCTCCCCAGCCGCTGGGATTTTTCCCAGGGGATTTTCCCAAGCCATCCGAAATTCTCTGCAGGAAATTTCCCAGGCCAAATGCTTTTCTTCAAACACGCTTCCCAAGCCAACTTATTTTCTCTCTCCACCATCATCCATCAGAGAAAGAATTAGAAAAAGACAAAGGAAAAGAAAGGCTCACGTGAAAGAGCCAGGAAAGAGAAGAAAAAATTGAGGGCTGCACAGGCATGACATCAGCATCGCGTCAGTTGCCAGCCATCCAGCCAGCGCCACGTCAGGCGCGATTTCAAGGCTGTGCAGTGTAAATTTTTACACAGTTTCTTTTTCTATTGTTCATTTATGCAATTATACATAGATATGATGGATACTATGGATTTAATTTGTGGCTAGATTTTTATTTTCTTGACTAGTTTCTTGCGAATGTCGAATTATTTTGATGTTTTAATGTATTAGTTTTCCCTCTTTGATTTATTTAATTTACTAGTTTATTATCCCAATCGTTAATTGTTGTTGGTGTGTTTATTGCGTCAATAGATTAGCTACCTATTGATAGGACATATAATTAATTTCGAAGGACCGGGAGGTGAAGATTTTAATTACGACCGTGTCAACAACGAACCTGTAGTAAAATTGACTAGGGATAGATTCGGTTTCTACGGGTGGATAATTAGAAAATTCTAAGGAAACTAAATGCGACTTGATGGATTAAAATTTGCGTAGGGATACGGAGTTTGTCACACCGAGTTAGGTTTCTACGCCAAGGGATTGGGTAAAAATTAAAATAGGGAATTTCTTCCTTAACGATTTGGAATAGAGACTAGTTAATTATTTGGGGTTAAGGAGTGGATTACACTTTAGAAAATGATTCAACTGAAACATAAACTAGTCAAGAAAATCTTCAACGGGGAAAAGTTAAGGTTTGGTAATTTAATTAGTAGTAGTTTTTTTTTCTTTCAATTTGTTTATTTAGGTTTAAATTAAGGCGAAAAATAATTTTGGTACTTAAAATTAGTCCTCGTGGGATCGACAACCCTCTTGTCTGCTACTCTACAATTGTACCTAGTGCACTTGCTAGTTAGTGGTTAAGAAAAAACACATCAAGTTTTTGGCGCCGTTGCCGGGGACTATATTTTAATATCATACAATTATTTATAGCCTTGGGATTAAACCAACATATTTTATATATAAATATATATAAAAACAGAATTATCGGTAAGACGGTATATATGTATATATTTTTATATATAAAATATTTTACTGTTTTCGATGTCCTGTTTTTTCCGTTCTCTGTTTTTCTATATATTTTTTGTTTTTGTTTTTTTTTTCTTTCTTTTCCGTCTCTCTGTTTTTAATATTCTATTATATATATAATGATTTACTGTTTTATATATATAGTAGATTCCAATGCTTTCTTTATTAGGCTTAATTAGTTACTGTTTTTTTTTCGTTTTCATTTATTTTTTTTTGCTTTTCTTCTTTTTGTATGTTTCTTCTTTTACTTAGTCTCTTAATTAGTTTTCTACTTGTGTCACTGTCAAAAGTTTGTAAGTTTTTTATTGAATTATATTCAGATGCTGTTGAGCAATGAATTCTTTCAAGTTTTTCTTACAAACTTTAGTCTTTGTTATTTCTTTATAGTAGTTTTCTTTTTCGGTTTGTGTGCTCTGCTTTTTGTTTTTGTTTTATAGGACTTGAAGCTAAAGGAACCGTGGATGAGTCAACTATCATTACAATATCTTGCTGCTGCCTGTGGATTAAATCAGCTGAGTTTCTTACCCATGTTCTTATATTTTCTTTCATTGAGTACAATGTTAATTTCTAAGTGGGGGGTAAGAAACTTAAGTTTTAAAATGTATGAAATTCTTTATAGCTGATTTATTTTAAGATTTGAAAGAAAGTGCCTAAATGAGCGTAATTTTTAAATTTTTTGATATTCTATGGATATGTGTAGATGATTATTGTACATGAGTAGTTATGAAGAACATGAGAGATGCTTTTTGAATGATGTAATGATTCAATATTAATTATATTTTATTCCATGTAAATTGAGAAATTTTGAGCACGTATAGCCATGATCTTGTGATTTGTGGGTAGTAGTGAAGAATTATGCTTATCATGCATATTGTGTCATTCTAGAACTTATTTTATTACTCCTCGAGACGAAATTATTAGATGATTTCAAGTTGACTTAGAGATGACAGTCATAGGCGTTCTTTGGACCGTTTGAGCCTTTCAAGCCATCCCTATGATCATTTTATCCCTAGTACCCTTTTTGAGCCTGTTTATTAAGAATGGTGAGACCCCATTCGATTTTCTTTGTTGTTAAACCTCATTAACTTTCCATTTAGCCTACTTGATAAAAATGTATATCCTTATATGTCCCTATTTAAGAGAGTTTATATGGCACTTTACTTTATTTGGGATGAAGAATAGTTGGTTATAATGATGAGATGAGGTTGAAAAGGTGTACAAATATGTCGTTACAAGGTAATAGTGATGAAAAAAAGTTCAAAGAATGAAAAAAAAAAGAATGCTGAATAAAAAAGATGAAAAAGGCCAAAGTGGAAAAAAAGAAAAAAGAATTATATGGCCAATGATATGCAAAAGCATGTAATTGATTATGGTGATTTGTTCTCAAAATATGGAGAGGGTTTTTGAATTGTAAGAAGAGTTTGTTTCATTTGCATGCCATTTTTGCGAGCTCTCTTAAATTTTTCTTTGAATCCCTTATCCTTTGTGAAACCAAGTCCCTAGCCTTACGTTACAAGCTTAAAAGTCCTACTTGATCTTTGTTAATTTGAGTCATCTACATTAGTGGAGAGCGAGTAAGAAGAATGAGCCTATGGGATGTTCATAAGTCATAATTTGCATAATTTAAACTGATTGTCTATGAAGAACTCGAGATTGGCTATTCACACACACCTCGATTGCATGGGATAAATATAGTTGATATATGAATTGTGAAGTTGATTGATTGTTATCTTGATTGGACTTTTTGGCTATTTATGTGAATAATTATTTATACATGTTCGTTAGAAGATCAAGTATATTTTCATAATTATTTTATTTGCTCGAGGACGATCAAGGCTAAGTGGGGGGTAGTTGATATAATTGATTTTTATATATATATTTATACCTTCTACTATTTAATCCGAGCAATATTTTGGCACTTTATCGAATAAAAATGATTAATTCGGGTATTTTTAGTTTCATCGGAATAATTAGAAACTATTGATTTTTAGCTAAATTAACTGCATATTTTGAGCTTAAATGAATTATTAATTAAATGAGTCTATTTTCTATGTTAGTTAGCTAAATAAATCTTTAGTTTATTTTACTGCATTGGAACTACATGTGTCTTTATTTTAAATGCAGGAAATATACCTGATAAATATAAAGATAAAGATGAAAAAAAGATATGATTGGAATCAGATTTCATAGAGATATCAAATCAGTTACGGGAAAAATCTCAACACACGCTCCATAAAAACCGTGCTACACAACAGCAGCAGGCAGAGTTCCCAGGCGGGATTCTCCCCAGCCGCTGGGATTTTTCCCAGGGGATTTTCCCAAGCCATCCGAAATTCTCTGCAGGAAATTTCCCAGGCCAAATGCTTTTCTTCAAACACGCTTCCCAAGCCAACTTATTTTCTCTCTCCACCATCATCCATCAGAGAAAGAATTAGAAAAAGACAAAGGAAAAGAAAGGCTCACGTGAAAGAGCCAGGAAAGAGAAGAAAAAATTGAGGGCTGCACATGCATGACATCAGCATCGCGTCAGTTGCCAGCCATCCAGCCAGCGCCACGTCAGGCGCGATTTCAAGGCTGTGCAGTGTAAATTTTTACACAGTTTCTTTTTCTATTGTTCATTTATGCAATTATACATAGATATGATGGATACTATGGATTTAATTTGTGGCTAGATTTTTATTTTCTTGACTAGTTTCTTGCGAATGTCGAATTATTTTGATGTTTTAATGTATTAGTTTTCCCTCTTTGATTTATTTAATTTACTAGTTTATTATCTCAATCGTTAATTGTTGTTGGTGTGTTTATTGCGTCAATAGATTAGCTACCTATTGATAGGACATATAATTAATTTCGAAGGACCGGGAGGTGAAGATTTTAATTACGACCGTGTCAACAACGAACCTGTAGTAAAATTGACTAGGGATAGATTCGGTTTCTACGGGTGGATAATTAGAAAATTCTAAGGAAACTAAATGCGACTTGATGGATTAAAATTTGCGTAGGGATACGGAGTTTGTCACACCGAGTTAGGTTTCTACGCCAAGGGATTGGGTAAAAATTAAAATAGGGAATTTCTTCCTTAACGATTTGGAATAGAGACTAGTTAATTATTTGGGGTTAAGGAGTGGATTACACTTTAGAAAATGATTCAACTGAAACATAAACTAGTCAAGAAAATCTTCAACGGGGAAAAGTTAAGGTTTGGTAATTTAATTAGTAGTAGTTTTTTTTCTTTCAATTTGTTTATTTAGGTTTAAATTAAGGCGAAAAATAATTTTGGTACTTAAAATTAGTCCTCGTGGGATCGACAACCCTCTTGTCTGCTACTCTACAATTGTACCTAGTGCACTTGCTAGTTAGTGGTTAAGAAAAAACACATCAGCTACTAGGGTGTGGAAATGCTTGGTGCCAATGTCACGATGGCCTGCTTTCTTTGAGCAATCAAGAAGCACGGAAGAATGGATTGATCTTAATTTGCGGGAGGAACTAGGTAATACAGATGCGAGCGAGAAATGGGCATACGTATTTCGTGAGGGGGTGGCGTCCATCTGGATGACAAGGAACAAAAGCTTATACGAGGATGATTTTGTTCGACCGACCACACACGCCTTAGCACAGATGATTTTCGAACGTGCTCGGAATATTAGACTAGCCTGGGATAAAATTGGATAGTTTGCTATAGCTGTATAGAAAACTGAGGAAGAATACCATATTGTATACTGTTTGTTTTGTCGACATCGTTATTTGCTGCCAAGATTATCAATAAAAGACCCCTTTCTCCAAAAAAAAAAACAGATAAAATGCTCTTAGACTATAGTTCAGTTGATATTTGAGTTGGAACATTATTTTAGAAAGACACAGATTCGAACAGGACACGCACAGCGTAGGTACTTTAATAATGTCTAGCCTATTAGTGACTATGTCATTGTATGCGGCCTACTTAGGTTAGAGGGTTGGTGACTCAGTTTGCATTAAGCATCTTCTATGGGTTTTAGGCAATACCTTGCCAATCTAAAAGGCCGCTGAGCTCCTGATTTGCATACAAAGATCTTTAAGACTAAAACGTTGAGAGCCTACGAGATCAGAGTTATTGGCCATCTATATGGAAATGCCAGAAAAATCCATCAAACTGTCAATTTAATTTGCAGGTTCAGTGCTTCACGCTTTTTGGGACGAAGAGATGTTAGGAAATCAACCGAGATCACTGCAAAACGCGCAGCGGAAAACAAAAACTTGATCTCCGATTTCCTACCAAGGATCCATGTTGTTCGTTTAATTCGACAAAAGAAATCAAAAACTACCTCTGTAGATTCGAAGTCTGCAAATGGAAGAGGTGCGAAATCACGAACACCCTCTGTCGGTATCCACACGAACGCTTCCGCCCGTAGTGCTAGCTCTTCAAACGGCGCGGCTGAAGAATTCGGTTTTCACAAAAACGATTCTTGCCCTTTCGTTTTCTACTGGTTGTGTGGTGTACGAGATACACCATGCTCCGTACATATATATAGATATCAAATCCGATTCCTGATCGGATTTGTTAACGCTATCAAAATCCGTATCAGATACGGATTCTGTTAGGATTAGATAAAACCAATCAAAATCCATATCAAATATGGATTCTCTGTTATTATCCGATGATATAAATATATACATAAAAAAACGAAATTAATAATAATAATAATAATTAATATCCAATATTAATATTATTAATATTAAAAACGATAATAATAATAATAATAATTAATATCCAATATTAATATTATTAATATTATTAATCTCAGCCATACGCATTCTTGTGTGTGACCCGATAGGCCCATATTAATTGGTAGTTGATTAAATCGCTATTAAACCAACAAGTCGTAATTGGCCTCTAGCAAGGCATTATGACTACCCAATTAATACGAGTAAAGTCCAACTAGCCTAATAATAGTACATGCATTAATCCCTTTGTCACACGATATCTAGTTTGAACATAAGTCATGGTCAGCGTCATACTTATATTGCTCAAACATATGATTACTCGATCTCTAAGTAGACTGATAAAACAAATGATATTGATCACACTATCAAATCATTTGAGCACGGCCATGCATTTCACAGTCTCACTAATCGAGGGGCCCAAAGATATCTCTCTCAAAAGAGAGGGACAAATTCTATCTTGATTGTTCAATATCCTCTACATAATTTCTATCACATTCAATCATGACCTTTATTATTATCCAGTTACGGATAACGTTTGATCATGTCAAAATATAATAGTCCTTATGTTGGAAACTATGACAATCTCAAGTCAAAGGATTAAAACATGACTATCATGAGATTTACTTATGACGCTAATCCATGTAGCAATCTCATGATGGGTCTATCCAATACACTGTTCTCTAACAAGTATCTATGAGATTGATTCGTATCACCATACACATAATCATCTCATGATTATCAAATCAATACTCATACTGATTATAAATTATTTTATCTCCATAACAATAATGAATCAGGGACATATATCAAAATTGTGTAACATACTAACCAACAATAATGATAATAAAACCTCTTTTATTAATAATAAATGCATAACATAAATATCCAAATCATGGCCTAGGGCACATACACTAACAAGAGAATGCAAGAGGAGCAGTATGCCGTGCAAGGGACCTGCGAGAACCATACCTTTGTGCTCAGAAAACGATAGATTGTCAAGTGGCTGTGTAAATATAGACAACTACCATATTAGTATCTTATTAGATAATATGATGATCGTAATAGTTAATCTATTTTGTTATCACTTGTGTATATTTTATTTGACTAATTATTTAACAAAAAAGGTGATAACAAATTAATCTATGCCGTCACAAAACATTACTTTAAGCACTTGGTTTCATATGCTTCACAGAATTTATAGTACCAGAAGATCTTGGTCCATTTCCTTTTTTATACAGGTGTTGAAGCGCCCCGACCCGGACAGCGGAATCCGAACCGGTGCACCCGTCGTAGCTTACTGAGAAGACTACAAGACGTCTCATCTCTCGAATACACATCATCAATGACGTAAGAGAAATAAGTGCGGAAACATATCAAATCAACTAAGTCATCAAAGTGGTACGCCAAAGACAATGTAAATCAACGAACGTGTATGGACGCAGCCATCTAAAACCTCAATGTACTAAAAAACAGAAATAGCAAACTATTCAAATAAATACTCTCTACGCGTCTAAACATCCCATTCAGCCCACTCGCCGTCGTCCTCTATGAAGATCATATCATAACTGGGTTCATCTGCAAGATCAAAGGCAGTACCCTTAGCGAAAACGCTAGCAAGTAACCCACTTATAAGACATACGGGATCATCACATGGCAAGACATGAGTAATAGATAAACTGAGGGAATTGAGGGGCACATGTCTTGTAATTTTCAAATATAGAATTTGAATAACGCAGTAAAGCAAGTACGACAATTTGTTCACAATTAACACTTCATGGGCAATCAAGTACCACTCACGTTCATACCACATTGACTCTCATGATGCATGCCAAAAGATGCACTACACTATACATTCACGTATGCATGAACGCTTTCTCTTTCAAAACAGTGCAATGCATGTCACAATGTCCGGTCACTTCACATAACTTTATACCCTGTAACGCGCCCCGGCTTATATTTCCATCCCGGTTTGCGTTACAGCCAACTTTATACCCTGTAATGCACCTCGGCTTATATTTCCATCCCGAGTAGCATTACAGACAACTTTATACCCTGTAACGCGCCCCGGCTTATATTTCCATCCCGGTTTACGTTACAGCCTTTTGTGCCCTGCAATGCGCCCCGGCTTAAATTTCCATCCCGGTTTACATTGCAGGTCACCTTCGCAAATCTGTGCCGAAGCACCTTTCTTTTCAAATCAATATGCAAATGCACGTGCCATGATGCAAGACTCCTCATATCATTCTCATTTCTCATTCTCGTATGCAATTCACATTCATATAAGTCATTCATGTACACATGCGCAAGTACAACACACACGAGCTTTTGCTAACCTACACGTCATCACTTAGGCTCCGACTAGCGTGTCAACCCTTAGGCATGATACTAAGATCCATAACCTAAGACCGATATCCCTAACCATACTTTGTTGAACTCTCAAGTACCTCGTACCTTCATCTCTTAACCCGCCTAAGTCATTCCCGTTAAAACTCGATTCGAGAATCCGTTAAAGACACCAAGACTGAATTCACCATCCTAGGGTATGTTCCCGAGTCTTAAACTAACTTAGATCAGGTCTTAGAAAGTCACTAAGGTCACTCAAAGGCTCCCCGAACGTTCCCCTTCCTTCCTCTACTTTTCACAAAATTTCAGGACTTCATCCCCTATACATCGATCGATCGATGTCCAACTGGGGACATCGATCTCTGACTTCGATCGATCGATGTCCTTCTGAGGACATCGATCTCTCAGGTTTCACCTACATCGATCGATCGATGTCCAACTGGGGACATCGATCTCTCAGCCACCCATACATCGATCGATCGATGTCCGACTGGGGACATCGATCTCTGACATCGATCGATCGATGTCAACGTTCCAGGCCAGGTTCTGCGTTTTCTGCAACCATCTCAGGATCCTAACCCCAAACTGATTCCCAACTTCATCCCATCAATCCAAGCCTAACCGCGCTAATAGTTCATGCTTATCTCATCAACGCAAATCCTCCACAACTCATCACGCATACAAACCTAGAACGCACACCAATCATCAAAACCACCCGAAGGGTCTCACCTTTCTCCATTCCCAACCCCATCCACCAATACAGGCACATCAAAAGGGTTTACGGGGTAGGGATTTGCAGGATTCCACATAATCAACAGTATCACCAAAAACTTTTCCATATACATTGGCCAAATCACGAGAGCAAATCACATAGATCGTATGCAAATAATCAAGAACAAATCTACTGCATGGTGATCCAATTGAATAGCAAAATAGGCCGTTTATCTTTCACAAATCGTAAGAACTTATAAACAGATTACTTGCCTTTGATTACTCGAAGACGGATTGAAAAACGGACTAAGGCTGGATTGATTCTCGGGGCTGTCTCTTCTACTCCTGGGGAACGGTTAGGGCAGAGGCTGCAGAGCGTCGATGTTTTCTGAAAAATGAGAAAACTGACGCTCTGTCAGTTTATATATGGTCAGGGGGGGAAAGTTTGGTGTTTCTAAATTATATTTCATTTCTTATTTATCTTAAAGGATAAATCCTAATTATTTAATTGTAAAATTAAATACACTTAATTCCTACTATTTAACCCTTCATTTAATTCTCATCAAACCTATTATTTAATTCGTAATTAGTAGGGTTGACCATCATTAATTCCCGTAAAATCCTTCTTTGTCTTTTAATTTCCCTACGGAGGGTACGGGGCATAACATCCCTCCCCCCTTATAAGAAGTTTCGTCCTCGAAACTGGCGTACCTTATTGGAAGAGGTGTGGATATAACTCCTTCATTTGTTCTTCAAGCTCCCACGTGGCTTCGCGCTCCGTATGGTTACTCCACTGAACTTTGACATACGGAATGACGCGTCGGCGTAGGACTTGATCTTTTCCATCCACGATCCTTATAGGATGTTCTTCGTAAGTGACATCCTCTTTAACATCCAACGGTTTGGCTTCAAGGACATGGTTTGGATCTGATACGTATTTCCTTAGTTGAGATACATGAAATACGTTATGGACTTGTGATAAACTCGGGGGTAAGGCTAGTCGGTAGGCTCTTTCACCAACCTTACCAAGAACTTCATAAGGACCAATATATCTCGGGCTTAACTTGCCCTTCACCCCGAATCTAGCAACTCCCTTAGTTGGTGAAACTCGTAGGTAAACTTTATCGCCCTCCTCAAACTCCAACGGTCGTCTTTTGGAGTCAGCCCAGCTTTTACTGCGATCTTGGGCCACCTTGAGTTTCTCTCTTATCACCTTAACCTTTTCCACCGTTTGCTCAACCAACTCTGGTGCGGTGATTGTCCTTTCTCCGACTTCATCCCAACAAACCGGAGATCTGCATTTGCGTCCGTATAGCGCTTCAAATGGAGCCATGCCAATTGCACTGTGATAGCTGTTATTATAGGAGAACTCCATTAACTTCAACATGCTATCCCAGTTTCCTTTGAAATCCAAGGCGCATGCTCTCAACATGTCTTCCAATGTTTGGATGGTCCTCTCGGATTGTCCATCCGTTTGCGGGTGATATGCTGTACTCATTCTCAACTCCGTGCCCATAGCTTTCTGGAATGCTCTCCAGAACTTAGAGGTGAACTTGGGGTCACGGTCCGATACGATACTAACTGGGACTCCATGTAGGCTTACAATGTTATCCACATAGATATTGGATAGCCTTTCATACGAAGTACCATGAGGCATGGCAATAAAATGAGCCGTCTTCGTCAGTCTGTCTACGATTACCCAAATCATCTCGTTTCCATTGCGGGTCTTGGGTAGTCCCATTACGAAATCCATCGTCACGTGCTCCCATTTCCACTCTGGAATCTCTAGTGGCTTCATCAAGCCACCAGGTCGTTGATGTTCCGCTTTGACTTGTTGGCATATCAAACATCTCTCAACATATGCCGCTATTGACCTCTTCATCCCTATCCACCAATAGTTTCTTTTGAGGTCTCTATACATCTTAGTACTCCCGGGGTGGATGGACATTCTTGAGTTATGCGCTTCTCGGAGCAATTCTGTTTGGAGTTCGTCTTTACTTGGCACGCATAACCGATTCTGGAACCATAGACTCCCATCTTCTCGCAACTGGAAGTCCTTTACCGGTCCCGTGGATAATCTGTCGCGGATCTCTTTCAGTGCTGGGTCCTCATACTGTGCTTCTTTGATTCGGTCTACCAAGTCTGGGCTGATAGACAGAGCTGTGAGGACATTTGCCACTGAATCCACCAATTCAAGGTCAAACTCTTCAATCTCTCTTTCCAATGGAGACTGTCTTGCGTGGCTAGACTTTCTGCTCAAAGCGTCCGCCACTCTATTGGCTTTGCCCGGATGGTAGTTGATGGTCAAGTCATAGTCCTTGAGTAACTCTAACCATCTTCTTTGTCTCATGTTCAGCTCCTTCTGCGAGAACAGATATTTCAAGCTCTTGTGATCAGTGAATACTGCACACTTCTCTCCATATAGATAGTGTCTCCAGATCTTAAGAGCAAATACCACAGCTGCGAGCTCCAAGTCATGCGTCGGATAGTTCTGCTCATACGGTTTCAGTTGTCTTGACGCGTACGATATGACTCGTTCATTTTGCATCAAAACACAACCTATAAACAGAACGTTAGTTTAAGACTAGCGTATGTATATACACTGCATTAATTGTAATGATGTACATACCTAGCCCTTTCTTAGACGCGTCGCTATAGATCACGAAACCGTCGGTGCCGGAAGGTTGTGCCAACACCGGGGCTGTGGTCAATCTCTTCTTGAGCTCAGTAAAGCTCTGCTCGCATTCAGCAGTCCATTCGAATTTAGTCTTCTTCTGAGTAAGTCGACTCAATGGTACTGCTATCGTCGAGAATCCCTCAACAAACTTCCTATAGTAGCCTGCCAAGCCTAGGAAGCTTCTGACTTCGGTCACATTAGTGGGTCTTGGCCACTCAGTGATGGCTTCTATCTTCTTAGGATCCACAGAGATCCCATCTTCAGAAATCACGTGACCAAGGAAGGCTACACTTCTCAGCCAAAATTCACACTTACTGAATTTGGCATAGAGTCTTTGTTGCCTCAGAATTTGCAACACCACTCTCAAATGTTCAGCATGAGCTTGTTCGTCGGGGGAATAGACCAAGATGTCGTCGATGAACACTACTACAAATTGGTCTAACTGTTCACGGAATACAGTGTTCATCAAATCCATGAAAGCTGCTGGGGCATTAGTTAGTCCAAAAGGCATCACTAAGAATTCATAATGCCCGTATCGGGTCCGAAAAGCCGTTTTAGGTACGTCTCCGGCTTTCACAAGCAGCTGGTGATACCCTTGACGAAGATCGATCTTTGAGAACCAGCGAGCTCCTTTTAGTTGGTCAAATAAATCCTCGATCCTTGGCAGAGGATATTTATTCTTAATGGTGATCTTGTTCAACTCCCGATAGTCAATGCATAACCTCATGCTGCCATCTTTCTTCTTTACGAATAGAACTGGGGCTCCCCACGGTGATACGCTGGGACGTATCAATTTCTTGTCCAACAACTCTTGCAGTTGCCCCTTCAGTTCCTTGAGTTCAGCCGGAGCCATTCTATAGGGTGCCTTAGATATAGGCTCGGCTCCAGGGATCAAGTTGATCTCAAACTCCACTTCCCTCGATGGCGGACTCCCGGTAAATCATCCGGAAATACGTCCTTAAATTCATTGATTACCGGAATTTGACCCATGGAGGGAACTTCTTGTTGAGCATCTATAGCATACACCATATATCCCTCTGCTCCTTTCTGTAAAGCCTTAAAGGCCTTAATCGCCGTCATGTATATTTTCTTAGGAGCCTTGGTTATCTTGGTATTCCCTTGCACCGTGATGTCATTCATCTCAGGGTCTTTAAGGGTCACTTGCTTGAGCTTACAGTCGATGTTGGCATGATTCTTGGTCAGCCAATCCATGCCCAATATAACGTCAAAATCCTTCATTGGAATGGGAACTAAGGTCACTGAGAAGAGTTTCCCATCTAACTCCAAATCACAGTCTTTGTACTGATGGTGAGAAATCAGTACTTGTTCTCCTGCTGCCTGTACCCTAAATGGGTTCTCAAGCCATTCGGGTGGACAGTCGAGTCCTTTGGCGAATCGCTTAGATATGAAAGAGTGGCTAGCGCTACTATCAAATAGCACGTTTGCAGGCACGTTGTTAACTAAGATCACACCTAACATGAAAGTGCAGCACATAAAGGTTTCATATAAAGCATATTGAATCAACTTAAAAGGCTAAAAATTCAACTTAGGTTGCTATAATCAAACTTAAGTCGTACCTGTCACGACGTTGGTATCCTCCTGTACCTCTGCGTCTGTCATCGCATGGACTCTCGCATTAGGCCTGCCCCTCTGCTGCTGGGCTGGCCCTGTTGCGGCTTGCGGTTTAGGATTCCATTCTGGGCAGTCCTTGATCCTATGGCCTGGCTTTCCACATCTGAAGCACGCACCTGATATTTTCCAACATTCGCCCATGTGTCTTTTATGGCAATGTGGGCATTCTGCAGGTGCTTGTTGACCGGGTTGGTTTAGTTGTGGTGTCCTTTGCACTGGCCCCGTTTGCCCCTTCCTGGGGATCTTGACCCAACGTCCGGGCCTACTCCCACTTTGCTCAACTCTCGGCCTCTTGCTCGATTCTTCACGAGCCTCTCTGTTCTGTGACCTACGCATGTCACTCTCCACTCGATAACATGCGTCCAACATCTCCTCGAACGTTTTCAAGCTTGACCCCGCTATGGCAGTCCGAATGCGGGGGTTCAGTCCTTCCTCAAATTTTAGCATCTTCATTCGGTTGTTTTCCAGTACCAAGGGTGTGAACTTACCCAAGGCATGGAACCGATCTGCATAATCAGAGACAGACATCCTTCCCTGTTCGAACTTGTCAAACTGTCTCATTTTCTCCAAAATGGCAGTCTCTGGCACATAATAGTCCTTGTAGGCCTTCACAAATTGACTCCACTGGATGGGAGAAGTCATCTTGGGCGAAATGCCGTTCCACCATGCATTCGCTCTGCCAGTTAGGAAAGGCGTGGCCACATCCACCTTGTGTTCTTCAGGCACTTGCACTAGCCTGAAGCATTTTTCTACTTCGTCCAGCCAAAACCCAGCCACCTCTGGGTCAGTTGTCCCTTCAAAGTTTGGGGCATGCATCTTTCGCATTTCCCCAATGTAGTACCTTATGCCGTGCTGTGGTGGCGCGGGAGGAGGTTGCTGCGGTTGTTGCTGCTGCTGAGCAACTCCTTGGGCTATCACTGTGATAGCATCAATCAGCGCTTGTGGGACTAGAACTGGCGGTGGTGGAGGAGGGTCATTGTTCCCATTGCCACCGTTACCTTGGTTATCACGTCTGGGAGGCATTTTTCTGCAAGTTCACGTCATTAGTGTCGAGCAGTTCCAAAATAAAACGTGACATCTATAAGGGTACAAGGCGTAGTTCATAGGTTATAACGATTACAATTGTTGGATTTCACTAATCGCGCTCGTACACACACCCATCCCAGATCAAGCTTAAATCTGAAATTGCATACTTAGATCTAAAGATCAACTTAAGGTGAGGATCATAACTTAAGACTCTACATGTCATAACCTAGGTCTCCGAGGTAGATCTGAAGCCTAGGCTCTGATACCACCTGAAGCGCCCCGACCCGGACAGCAGAATCCGAACCGGTGCACCCGTCGTAGCTTACTGAGAAGACTACAAGACGTCTCATCTCTCGAATACACATCATCAATGACGTAAGAGAAATAAGTGCGGAAACATATCAAATCAACTAAGTCATCAAAGTGGTACGCCAAAGACAATGTAAATCAACGAACGTGTATGGACGCAGCCATCTAAAACCTCAATGTACTAAAAAACAGAAATAGCAAACTATTCAAATAAATACTCTCTACGCGTCTAAACATCCCATTCAGCCCACTCGCCGTCGTCCTCTATGAAGATCATATCATAACTGGGTTCATCTGCAAGATCAAAGGCAGTACCCTTAGCGAAAACGCTAGCAAGTAACCCACTTATAAGACATACGGGATCATCACATGGCAAGACATGAGTAATAGATAAACTGAGGGAATTGAGGGGCACATGTCTTGTAATTTTCAAATATAGAATTTGAATAACGCAGTAAAGCAAGTACGACAATTTGTTCACAATTAACACTTCATGGGCAATCAAGTACCACTCACGTTCATACCACATTGACTCTCATGATGCATGCCAAAAGATGCACTACACTATACATTCACGTATGCATGAACGCTTTCTCTTTCAAAACAGTGCAATGCATGTCACAATGTCCGGTCACTTCACATAACTTTATACCCTGTAACGCGCCCCGGCTTATATTTCCATCCCGGTTTGCGTTACAGCCAACTTTATACCCTGTAATGCACCTCGGCTTATATTTCCATCCCGAGTAGCATTACAGACAACTTTATACCCTGTAACGCGCCCCGGCTTATATTTCCATCCCGGTTTACGTTACAGCCTTTTGTGCCCTGCAATGCGCCCCGGCTTAAATTTCCATCCCGGTTTACATTGCAGGTCACCTTCGCAAATCTGTGCCGAAGCACCTTTCTTTTCAAATCAATATGCAAATGCACGTGCCATGATGCAAGACTCCTCATATCATTCTCATTTCTCATTCTCGTATGCAATTCACATTCATATAAGTCATTCATGTACACATGCGCAAGTACAACACACACGAGCTTTTGCTAACCTACACGTCATCACTTAGGCTCCGACTAGCGTGTCAACCCTTAGGCATGATACTAAGATCCATAACCTAAGACCGATATCCCTAACCATACTTTGTTGAACTCTCAAGTACCTCGTACCTTCATCTCTTAACCCGCCTAAGTCATTCCCGTTAAAACTCGATTCGAGAATCCGTTAAAGACACCAAGACTGAATTCACCATCCTAGGGTATGTTCCCGAGTCTTAAACTAACTTAGATCAGGTCTTAGAAAGTCACTAAGGTCACTCAAAGGCTCCCCGAACGTTCCCCTTCCTTCCTCTACTTTTCACAAAATTTCAGGACTTCATCCCCTATACATCGATCGATCGATGTCCAACTGGGGACATCGATCTCTGACTTCGATCGATCGATGTCCTTCTGAGGACATCGATCTCTCAGGTTTCACCTACATCGATCGATCGATGTCCAACTGGGGACATCGATCTCTCAGCCACCCATACATCGATCGATCGATGTCCGACTGGGGACATCGATCTCTGACATCGATCGATCGATGTCAACGTTCCAGGCCAGGTTCTGCGTTTTCTGCAACCATCTCAGGATCCTAACCCCAAACTGATTCCCAACTTCATCCCATCAATCCAAGCCTAACCGCGCTAATAGTTCATGCTTATCTCATCAACGCAAATCCTCCACAACTCATCACGCATACAAACCTAGAACGCACACCAATCATCAAAACCACCCGAAGGGTCTCACCTTTCTCCATTCCCAACCCCATCCACCAATACAGGCACATCAAAAGTGTTTACAGGGTAGGGATTTGCAGGATTCCACATAATCAACAGTATCACCAAAAACTTTTCCATATACATTGGCCAAATCACGAGAGCAAATCACATAGATCGTATGCAAATAATCAAGAACAAATCTACTGCATGGTGATCCAATTGAATAGCAAAATAGGCCGTTTATCTTTCACAAATCGTAAGAACTTATAAACAGATTACTTGCCTTTGATTACTCGAAGACGGATTGAAAAACGGACTAAGGCTGGATTGATTCTCGGGGCTGTCTCTTCTACTCCTGGGGAACGGTTAAGGCAGAGGCTGCAGAGCGTCGATGTTTTCTGAAAAATGAGAAAACTGACGCTCTGTCAGTTTATATATGGTCAGGGGGGGAAAGTTTGGTGTTTCTAAATTATATTTCATTTCTTATTTATCTTAAAGGATAAATCCTAATTATTTAATTGTAAAATTAAATACACTTAATTCCTACTATTTAACCCTTCATTTAATTCTCATCAAACCTATTATTTAATTCGTAATTAGTAGGGTTGACCATCATTAATTCCCGTAAAATCCTTCTTTGTCTTTTAATTTCCCTACGGAGGGTACGGGGCATAACAGGTGTGATATATATTATTATATGTTGGAGATACGAAGTATACTACGTATATGTTGTGAACTTGAGGTCACGTGTTCGAGTAGTAGAAACAGCATCTTACACAAAGTGTAAGGTAATGCTACATACATTACATCACAAAGCGATCCGGTCCCTCTCCAGACCTGCGTAAATGCAAGAGCTTAGTACACCGGAAACGTCTTTTGACTGCATATCTAAGCACTTGAATAAATCATCAGCGGTGATAAGCCGCTGTAAGGTGAAATAACAAAACAATACATTATATATAAGGTAGGACATGGAAAGTATTTTAGGTCTGGTAACCTTATAAAGTGAAAAGAATTTTAGGTCCCGTAAAAATTTGAACCCAGAGCTTTTGTCATTTGAGTTATCAGCTTTGGTCACTTCAATTACGAATTAGATGGCCTTTGGTTCGTAATTAGGTATCAGTATCAAAATCAGAATCGAAATGTGTATGAAGGAGTATAGGTTTGGAGTATATGAGTTTGAACGTAAAAGTCATAGTTGTTTGGCATTGAAGTGGGAATGAATATGATCACATTGATGTTGTTTTGAACGTATCGGAATTGAAATGAGTATTGAAGATGGACGGCCGGAAAATTGACCAGAATAATTTGACCGGCTGGAATAGTGACCGTCCGGCGGCGTTGGCCGGTTCGAAGCCCATACCTTCCATTTTCCTATATTGATAGATAGGGAAGCTAATATATCAAAAAACGATATCCATTACCAAATATTCAGATATCAATTCGAAACTCATACTCCAATTTCTCTCCAAACAAACAACGTTTATGGGTTTAGATTCTTCTAAACCCATACATTTAATGAAGAAATTTCAACCAAACCACCCCAATTGACACATGCACTGATCCAGCTGAAGTCCTTTTTTTATGAACGATTCTAGGACACACGTTTCATGGGTTCGTCATTTTAATGCAACTCAATACTTCACTTTTCTTAAACGCTTCTGCATCACACAATTCAGAGCAGAGGTTCAAGAACACCACACAAGCTCCACCAAACTCATGCCTATCATACTAATCTTATCCTTAACATATGAAGGAGGCGTATGCTAAAGAAAATGACAATCATCAACACTGTATTCAGCAAAACTTCGGTGTTAATTTGTGCGATTGTCAAAACCTTATCGCTACATGTGAAAGTAAAATCATTTTGCACGCGCAAAATAGAATACATAATACATGTTTATAACTTGAAGTAACTGATAAAGTTACTGCTTTGTGACTTTGAAATCATAGGTTCAAGTAGCGGAAACAACCTCTTGTACAAAGTGTAAGGTAAGTCTGCGTACTTCGCGATCTGGCACCTTCTTAAACCCTACGCAAACGCGGGAGCTTAGTGGACCGAGAACACTATTTTATATTTATATTATAGAATGATGTGGAAGTTATTTGTATCTAAGAGACCTGATGAATTGAACGCAATCGACATCTATGTTTGTTTCATCATCATGAACATCATGATCATGTCATCATAATAGTGAGACATTTAAGACATGAATTCCAGCTAAAACCGAATTGCACTTGCAAAGCCGTGTTATTTCTTTTTTCCATTACCTAAACCTTACATTCGCAATCATGTTAGCTAGAGAGGTAAGAGTCTAACACATAGCTCATTGGGAAACCACCTCTATATATTTCTAATACATGAGTATGGCTGCGTATATCCGACTTTCTCATACCCCGTCATAGACGTAAGCCTCTAAAACAATAGGGTAATGATGTTGTTGTTAGTTAGAGAGGTAAGAGTCTCCCTGGAGCTAAGGTCTTACTTGATTGAGCTAATATTTCTTCAACATTGAATTTGAACACAAATTGGACTCGATGAGAAAGTTCTCGGCTCGATTTTTTTTTTCCACTGAACCTTTTTGAACTAGACATAAAAATGCCAACCTTTTCTAATGATAGTGTGTAATTGATGTATATACTATTTGAAGGCATAAAGGCTACTTTTAACATCTCTCTTTTTTGGGCTTAGTTAGCCTAATTTGAGTATTAGGGGGACTTCCAAAGTTTGCCTCCCCTGTTCTTTAACCATTGGTTTGTGGACAATCTTTATGTAAGTCACGTAATCACAACTTTGTAACTTCGTCTTGGTTAATTTAAACAACTTAGATGGAAAATCTATCCAAATTCTCTCTAGACAAGTTCTATCACATTCAATTGGAAGTTAATTTGAGTTTACATAAGTTTTTGATCTCAAATCTAGTTGTTCTTTAAACTAGTGATACTCCCATAAATTTTTATTTGAGATTCTAATAGTTATTCATTTGTTAATAATATTATGATGGTGATTCACATAATTATATTTAAATTAGAGGTGACAACTTTATCGCCATGTCTTTATTGGTTAATGATTTAACTATAAAACTGCGATTAGTAGTTTAATAAATTGACCATTTTAAAAAACTGGTTTCTCTTTCTTGGGGTATAGGCAAGTCTCGACCTTTAACACCTATTTGAGGCGAACCCTATCCGGTTATGTAGACTTTTTTTGTTGTAATTGGATGTAAATCGAAAGATGTGTTCGAATAGTAAGCCTATAATATTTATGCTTCATTCACATACCATGGACAGGAAACATCCCAATTGGACATCAAAACTCAAATAAACTTGAAACCTTCACCATCGAAATGGGGTTGTATCGTTATATATAATGCGGCCACTACACTATGCCCTCGAGGCTTGATATCTTTTTCTCTGATATATGTGTACAAACATTACCTATTGTCTTAGAGTCTCTCGCTTATGGTAGAGTATGAGAGATTGGATGTACGTTATCATACCCATGTGTTAGAAAACACATAGAATTTGTTTCCCGATTACCCATAATGAAAATTATGTGTCGATCAATTGCTACAAGACTCAAGTCACTATTCCGGTCAATTCAAAGTATTCCATATGTCAGTACAGTTTTCAAATGCCATATATCTACATCAGTGCCAAAACCAAACACAATTCCAATTATATAATCAAGATTCCCTCAATAATTTTCCAATCCAACCCTTTAGAACTCCTCCCAAGAAGTGAAAAACAAAAATCATGGTGACAATTGAACAAATTGCTACCACAAGCAGCTGGAAAGCCATGGGTAACTTCAGCCTCCATGTGTTCAAAGGCCGATGGTTCATGATCTTTGCTAGCAACCTTATCATGTCCATGTCAGGTGCTACATACATGTTTGGTCTGTATTCTGGTGACATCAAATCATCCTTAGCCTATGACCAAACCACATTAAATCTACTCAGTTTCTTCAAAGACTTAGGTGGAAACGTTGGAATCATTTCAGGGCTCATCAATGAGATCACTCCTCCTTGGGTAGTTCTTGCTATGGGTGCAGTCATGAATTTTGGTGGGTATTTCATGATATGGTTAGCTGTAACGGGACGTATATCTAAACCACCAATATGGCAGATGTGTTTGTACATTTGTTTGGGTGCGAATTCGCAATCATTTGCAAATACTGGTGCATTGGTTACTTGTGTGAAGAATTTCCCTGAAAGCAGAGGAGTTGTGTTAGGAATCTTGAAGGGATTTGTTGGATTAAGCGGTGCTATAATCACACAACTCTATCATGCTTTTTATGGGCATAATTCGAAGGCTCTGATTTTACTGATTGGATGGCTTCCCGCTGCTGTGTCTTTTGTTTTTCTGAGAACTATTCGAATTATGAAAGTCATTAGACAAGCAAATGAGCTCAAGGTTTTCTACAATCTTCTATACTTGTCCTTAAGTCTTGCTGGATTTCTCATGATTGTGATTATCATGCAAAATAGGCTCAGTTTTACTCAATCAGCATACCGAGTGAGTGCCTCTGTTGTGCTGATTATGCTTTTTGCAGCCCCTGCTTTTGTTGTTTTTAAAGAAGACTTCAATCTTTGGAAGAGAAAAAACCAAGTGTCAAAAGATCAAGAAGTTGGAGCTGAAAATGTTCCACCGGCGGTTGACTTAGCCGGGACGGCGAAACTACTGGAGGAAATTGAAGAGAATAAAGTTTCTTGCTTTAAGACTTGTTTTAGCCCACCAGAAAGAGGACAAGATTACACTATATTACAAGCTTTGTTTAGCATTGACATGTTAATTTTATTCACTACAACAACATTTGGGGTGGGTGGCACTTTGACTGCAATTGATAATTTGGGACAAATTGGCAAAGCTCAAGGCTATCCTACAAACAGCATATCCACATTTGTATCATTAGTAAGCATATGGAATTATCTTGGACGTGTGGCATCCGGGTTCGGATCGGAAATATTGCTCTCAAAATACAAGTTCCCACGTCCTTTGATGCTATCAATTATACTACTAATATCTTGTGCAGGGCATCTTCTTATAGCATTTGCTATACCAAATTCTCTATATGCAGCCTCCATAATCATGGGTTTTTGCTTTGGAGCACAATGGCCATTGATTTTCGCGATTATATCGGAATTATTTGGCCTAAAGTACTACTCGACTTTGTACAATCTTGGTGGCGGAGCTAGCCCATTAGGGGCTTATATATTAAATGTTAGAGTAACGGGACATTTGTATGACAAGATTGCTAGGAAGCAAATGCAAGCAAAAGGGATTACAAGAAAAGTAGGGGAAGATTTGAGCTGTGTTGGGGTGGATTGTTACAAGCTGGCTTTTTTAATAATCACTGCTGCTACTTTTTTTGGGTGCGCTATTTCATTGATTTTGGTGTTTAGAACAAGGAAATTCTACAAAGGTGATATTTACAAGAAGTTCAGAGAGGCTAAGGATGATGCTGACTTGGTGGTGACCAGAGTTGCAAATTCATCATCAGCTTTGGCGACCAATGGTCAAACGACCAAGTAGGGGAGAAAATCTATCTTCTAGTTCATCCAATAAGATTATATTATATATATTAAATTTAAAAAAAAAACTGAATACGTGTAGTATAATCTCGTTGAATGGACTAGAAGATGTGACAGAAGTTGGATTCAATGATCTCCCAGAAGTTGGGTTAAGAGATCTTCTCCCATTAGCTAGTATAGATCTTGTAAACTCGGTCTGATCTGTTATGATAATTTTAAGATAATCGGTCAATATTAGATGCTGTTTCTATGACCAAAACTCATCATCCTAGTTTTAGATTGGCTTATCCCCGTTGGGAAGTACATCCAAGAAGCAATAAGGGAAGTCATGCAATGTAGGGCACGAGATTGCAGTATTATGCATGTGGTCACTGTATGATATTGACGTGTGGAATTACAATTACTATATTGTACTGAAAGGTGGAAAACAGCCGGAGTGTTTTTTTTCTTTCAAAGAAATGGAAAAGATTTTATTACGTCAAATCAGCTACATAAATGATAAACGGCAGTAGAAAATTATGCATTTGTTTAGTGGTAGTTTCAAACCATATTGAGCAAGTAAATGAGGATGGAGATTTTCTTGTTCTTTTGCCAGGATAGCTACGTTTAAGAATTTGTAAAAATATAAAAAGTTGATTCGGAAGTGTTCATTTGAAAATCAAGAAAAAGAAGTAATTTACCACAAAAGAAAATCTCGTATAAGGATGATGTAAGTGTTGTATGATTATTTGAATCCGCAAAAGAATTGTAAAAGTACTTTCTTTTCTCTCTAATACTATTTTCGTCTTAAAATAGAAATGTAATTTGACTTTTCTACATGATGTAATTGACTCTGTGTTAAAAAAAAATTAAAATAGACTTATATCGTGAGACGAAAGGAATATCAGTTGAATAATTCCGTTTGAAAATGGATAAGTTACTTACAACATAATGATCAAACTCACAATTTGACTTTATCTTTATATTTGATTGGTTATTGAAACAACCCATTGAGTGAGAAGAGGTCACGGTATACGCCATGATAAAGAGAAGCATTAATCAAGAGCGTGTGGTCAATGACTACTTGACGACGGAGGAATGCGAAATATAAAGATTAAAATGACTGAAATTTTTATATCCGCCACTTCCAAAAAAAAGAAAAACTCTAACAAGATTGAAATCTCATGTGTAATTTAATGACACATCAGAATTCGATCTTGATCAAATTTTAGAATTACTCCGATTAGGAGAGCGACCACAACCTCCTTCTCAACTTGTACGGTTTAGAAAAAAATAGGAACGAACTCGTATTCGAATGGCATAGTACAAGAACCCGATCTCTCAGTATTACAATACGAGAGTATGATATAAATTTTTCAAGGTTGGAGACCTCGTCCTTCGCAATAATGCTACTAGTAAGGTCGGTCTATTAGAGAAGTTTGGCTCAAAATGAGAAGGGTCGTAACATGTCATCAACGCTTTTTTCCCTAGATCTTCCTGCTATATCACGAGTACCTTATCATCAGCCTCTTCCTCCTTAGAGGGTTCAACTGATATAGGCCACTTCTTGACCAGCGCTTTAGAGGATGATGTTGATTGCCCTCAACAAATCTAACAATGAAAGGTAAATAAGTTAATCCAGTTCAACAAAAAAAGAAGGAGAAACAAAAGAGAGAGAACGCTTTTAGAGCTATCACAGTCGATCTGGTAGACTTCGCAAAGTCACACCAGATCTGCGTGATTCAGGGTGAGGAAGGTGTTCTGAACTACGCTAGAAGGAGACCCCTGTCTACAGTACCATAGGACAAAGAAGTGTAATCTGGGGTTTGGGAAAGACTATTTATGTCATGTTACTGCTCAGAAGAGGCTTCCGAGAGCAACTTGATGGCTCTATTGCCAGGGCATCGCCACTATGTCCAGTAGCATCGCTACACCTAGCAAAAGTGACAACATCCTTTCTTTGCCTATTGGAGGGGCGGTGGCCGGCGTCAGAAGCAGTTCTCTCCAAAGAGAAAAAGGACAACCCTCCCCCTACATCAGGTCCTTTCAGAAACGTTATGGGAATCAAAGGAAGAAGACATGCTAGAAGAGATAAGGAGGATAGAAGACTTACTTGGAAATATTATGTGAGGGATTGAGATCGGCGATAAAAAGTTGCCGAAGAGGAGATGAACGGAAGCTTGAAGAAGATGTCCGGATGACTGGATAAAGATCATCAAAAATTTTGTAGGAGAGAAAAAGGAAATTGTAGAAAGTGAAAATGGAGAGAGAGAGAGAGAGAAGCAGGACATACCCCCCTTCTAATTTGTTGAGCGTGTCATGCAAAACATGTGTCGACAGATTAATGAGTTAGCAGTTGTAACTATTCTGAGACCAGTACAAGAGAAACTCATTATCATCATATGACAGATACCAAATCAAGGGTTAACACATCAGAGGCGTACATCATCAGAACAGTTAGAAAAATTTGTTTGTTACTAGGAGACCAGTCTCCTCACTTAAGCCAATATGGATTATCTGTAGGCATCTGATATGGCTCCAAAAAGCTACAAGTAGAACCAGTTTGACAGCTCTCAACCAACGCCACCTGACTACTCAAGGAGGTAGGTCAGCTATTCAGGTCCGAACATACAGTCAATTCGCCACCGCCCAAGAGACACGGGATGCGCCGTCAATGTAGACATGGATCTCAAGTCATCCTCAGTTATCAGATCGGTATTGATCATGTCATACTTAAAAATCTACATAAGACCAGTCATCTCGACCACGACCATGACCTCAACCTTCATCGACACCTTGGCATTTTCCATTTGACATTGGTATAATGTTATATCTTCATTTTAATAAAGGTTCTTATAAAATTATAAAAAAATGAAAATAAAAAAATAAAAATAAAACACTACCATAAGACGGTAAGAGTGCCATAATTTCTGCAGAAAAGGTTATCCGATTATTTCTCCAGCACATGGATAGGGCCCCAGTTCACGTGAATGACAAAACAGGCCACTAACTAAATGGGCCTTAAACTGCCGATGTAATTCTTGAATAAGCCTGTGGGCTGCATAGCGTCGGACAACTCAAGGCTAATTCAATCCAGTAACACGAACATCTATCGGCGTCAAAAATTAATAGAAATTTTTATTTTCATATCTGATATGTTTATATATATTTATCCATTCTAACTACCTTATATGTTAATAATTGTATGAATTTAAAATATTAAAGTGTAAAAAAAAGTCACTTTCTTTTCTTCCATTGTCACTTTTGTTACACTCTCCTTCGAAACAAATCCATGTATGACATATCATTTTAGCCATTTAAAACTTGTTAAGAATTTATTTATTATTCATCAACCATTTAGAATTTTTAAGAGAAAAAATAAAATTGTTACAAATTGGGATGCATGGAACATATGTATCGCTAAAAATGCTGATACCGGTAAAAATATGATGATGACATATAAAAAAAACACATGTCAAGTTAGAAAGTGGTGAATACTGAATTCTCATTACAATTTACAAGGAAACCACATATGTGCTTCACATTTGATTGATACTGAAGTCAACAAGTCAAATTTGCTCTCAATGCATTTTCAATTTTCTTCATATACCAACATCCTAAATATTACATTCATAAAGTTCCCCCGTTATCTTCTTCCATATTCAATTACATAATGATACATGGGCATTAAATTACCTTCTTCATTGACTTTGGAATACGATTGAATAAAGCAAAATGAATCACTAAACTGGCTTCACTTCTTATATTGTGAAGTAGCAGTCGATCAGCACAGCTTGACGAAATTTTCATTATGGGTCATTGAAAACAACCTCTGTCTGTTCCTCACACATGAGTATGGTTGCGTACATCCGACCCTTCCATACCAGAGAGCTTCTAAGGCAATAAGTAATGTTGTTGTTGTAGACAGATACAACAACAACAACATCAACCCATTGTCTTAGAGGCTCCCGCCTATGGCGGGGTTTGGGAGGGTCGGATGTATGTAACCATACCCATGTGTTAGAAACACACAGAGGTTGTTTCCTAATGATCCATAATGATGCGTGAAGCTATGTCGATCAACTGTTACTTCACAATATAAAAAGCGCAGCCAATTTAGTCAGTCATTTTACTTTATTCTATCATATTCCAAAGTCAATGAAATGTGTATCTTTAACTTTATTAGAATGAAAAAATGTTGTTGTAGACATACATCTTTTTATAAAGATACACACGGAAATAAAAACAAAGATAAACTAAACATCATTGTGTTTTTTTAAAATTATGGATGAGAATATATACATCTTAACTTTAGACCGGAGGCAATCAATTTATCATCCTTCATTGAACCATACAAATATATGCTAATATATGCCCTCTTTTGCTTTGAATTCTGGAAAGGACAGCGAAGAGTTCCATACTCCGGGTTGAGATCTCCTCACATATAAATCTCTCATCTCATTCTCCACTGTGTGACACGTGTCATCCATCCTCCTCATACATCTATTCCTGTTTACCTTTCATCTAGCTTCACCACACCTCTCTACTGCCACACGGCGTATAGTGGGAAAGCGAGTGAGAGATTTGTTGATGAGGAGATTCCAACCTCCATATTCCGATGCTCCAAAACTAGCTCTCAGGCCTTGACGTTTGCAAGCTATTCTTATAGATTTTCCTTCACTCGTTCAAAGGGAGGTCAACCTTCTCAGACTTCTATTGTATCATGGGAACTTCGTGTTAAAGGTTTATGTTGCCGTAAAAGCAAGTGTAACTAACCGTGTGATCATGTTACATACAGAAAAACAATAAGCAAGATATAGTGATTAGTCGTTAATAGAAAATTGTATCGATATTATACATTTGTATGAGGCTTGTACACAACAACAACAACATTATCCCGTTGCCTAGAGGCTCCTGTCTATGGTGTGGTATAGAAGGTTGGATGTACGCAACCATACCTATATGTTAGAAACACACAGAAGTTGTTTTCCGATGAGGCTGGTACACAAGCAAAGGTATATTATAAATTTGTCAATAAAGCTCGACTTAGTGATCAAAGCTGAAACAACTAAGTAAGAAGTTTTGAGTTCAAATCCCTACATGTGCATACTTTTTCATTTTTACAATTATCCATGCTAATTGTTAACTTAGGAGGGGGATATTTAGGGCTGTAAACGAGCCGAACGAACTAAACATTGCATTGTTCAAGTTCGGTTCATTTAACTTAGCGAACGAACCGAGCTTGTTCGTTTATTTAAACGAACATATTTAATTGTTCAAACTCGGTTCGTTTAACTCACGAACAACATTAACGAGCCGAACACCTTAAACGAACAGTTCCACTTACCGAGTTCGAACAGATTAAATGGTCCAAGCTCGGTTCATTAACCTTTTATCCGAACCGAGCTCGAGCTCGAGTCAAACGAGCTGAACAACCAAACGACTCAGTTCATTTACAGCCTTAGGGATATTATACATTTCATTGGTATGTCAACAACTATTCCTATGGTAACATAAATTTTTTTTGTAATGGCACATACATCCAACAACTAATGATCTAAGATGATGCTGACATTTAATGAAAAATGTCAATCAAATGGACCATCAATAATCACTATTAAAAATCATATATATTATTCATTTCATCCATGGATGTGTGTGTGCCATGTTTGACGAGGAGCGAAGCTAAATAAGATTTTTTGTTTTTGTTTTTGGGTCAAAAAAGGGATGCTTTGAATTAACCAAAAGTGCAAAACCATGGACAATTATACAAAATTACATTAAGCAAGGAAATGCTAGATAAGTCATTCGTAACAACACAATCTATCTATCACAAATAACACTTCATTTGAAACATATATAATATGCACTAATAAATAGGCGAAGAATGTATAAAACTATGTGTTTTTCACATTTTTCGTCTACGTTTCAAACAGGATGTTCTAACACGAATTCAAAAACAAATGAGATTTACAAGTATTGATGTTTAACACGGAAGAATGAGCTATGACCATACTCTATAGTAGTATGGACTAATTTCTAACTTTTATAGATGACATGAAACTTATGTTCTACCATTCAATGGTCAATCTTGGTTGAATTTAAGTTTAAAAGCATCTAAGAATACAATATATCTTGTTATCAGAAAATGATATTGTAGTATTCTTTGATTCTTTTATAATTGTATTGACATGAAATATGTGAAGCAAATGCGAAAATTAATTGCAGAAAAGTAGTACGAAAGCGCGAGTAACAAAATTATAACGTGATTACAAATATCTTTATGCATATGTGCATAGTTTTACATGGAAAGTCATAATTTATTTTGCATAAAAACCTGTACACAAACTGACAAGTGAAAAGCCTATTAAATATGTCCATTATTAAGCTCGTGAGATCAAACGGACAATCGAATAAACTTTTATTTCTTCTGTTTGCATATCTATTTAAGTTTACATGCCACTGGAAAGCAACTCCTATTAGATGACACTTGGTGAACAAATTATGTTTACTGTTTGACTTGTGGCTAAGCCATCACTTTTTTTGTGTGTACTATCATAAATTTTCTGTTAAGGTATTCTAATGTTATAAATTTCTATTCTCATAACATTATCTATTCTCCAATAGAGTTAATGACACACTTTTTTTTAAGTTTGGAATTTGATGAAATAAAGCAAAATGACTCGTTAAATTGGATGCACTTCTTATATTGTGAAGTGGGAGTTCACCTAGTGACATCATCCATCGAGTCTGCATGCATGTGCGTAGAGTAATGTACATGACATGTCCGCATTTGACACACCATTAGGTTGCATTAGTATAGGAGACATCACTTAGCCATGGTTCATTTTGGATGACTAAATTTTGACATTATGCTGTGTCAAAGCTTAGTCATCCTTATTACTTATCTCCTACAATATGTCTACTATCATTCTCACTTAGATTTGGTAGTAAGGGCATGTCTTGGTGCTTAATCAGCTAATCTATTTACATTATGCTCTTGGTACTTGGAATTGCAAGGTTGATATTAATCCTAAATGCAGGTTGTTCTGTGATGAGACACATGTCGATTTCTTCCACCTGAATTCTTCGTCGGATTGGCTGCATTGCTTTTTCCAACTATTGCTCATATACCTTTGCATTAAGTGCGCATCAAAATTGACAACTCTCAAATTTGACCATTGCTCTTGCGAAGCAGTATTATTTTGTTCGGCTACCTCTTGTACATTAATCTCGATGTATTATCTTAGCTTGGTAGTTTAATATCGTCTTCATTTTGTTTTGCTACATTAGTATCTGTACGGGTAGCATCCCCCAGATGCATTAACACTCGTCATGATCGATTAGATCGTGAGCTTTTCTGGGTTTATGATATTTGCATTTTCTCAAAAAAAAGTAGGAGTTCATCGGCACAGTTTGACGCATCACTATGGGTCATCGAAAAACAACCTCTGTGTGTTTTTAACACATATCTATGGTTGCGTACATGTGACCCCCCATACCCCGTTATAGGCAGGAGCCTCTAAGTCAATGGGATAATGTTGTTGTTGTATTCTAATGTTATAATATAATTTTCGAGATAGATAATAGGGAGACTCGCATATTACTTGGGTTTACGGACAAACCTCTACATCTTTAACGTATGTAGAGCGAACTAGCCATAGAGGCAACTTGCAATATATGTTTTGCTAATCAACTTGCAATATATGTTTTCCTAATCAGATGCTTACGACAACACTCGTAGCACATTAGAGTTATGTTATTTTCTATTGGTATTCTAGTCAAAACAAACATCTTATGTAAGAAAATTTTCACCTAACAAGATTGATGTCGAACACAGGTGTATTACATCTTAAAAGACTGTATGATTTACTAAGAAACAATATTTTTTACGACTGAAACATAAAATTTTTTACAATACTTATTACCATAAAATTTTTCATAAAGCATATTAGTTTGTCTTTATATATTAAGACTTTTGGGTTATTGTATAAGTGATCAAAGTACCAAAAAGAAAAAGGACAATGACAGTGACTTATAAAAACATGTAATTGTTAAAAAAAAAATTCTTTGAAAAATTACAGTTTAATATGTGGCAATCATTGTCAATTTCTCTCTCCCCTAAACGTAGCTTTCTAATCTAAAAAATTAATTTTCCGCCTATCTTATATTTTAATCTCTTTCTCCCATTTATATCAAAATTTTGGCCGGAAGTTTCCTCGCTCCCTTTGGATCCCCTCTCCGGCTATCCATGCCAGGCGGCGGTCCGATCCTTTCTCAATCGCCATATCCTTTTCCTCTCTTTCCAACTGTAGATCCCTATATTAAATTCATTCCTTAGCCACATATAACAGGGGAAGTAAACATAAAAAAATTGCAGAAGTTTTTCGGATTTTGTTTTTGAATGCACCTTATGATAATCCGATTGTACTAATTGTGGCTGGGTTTTGGATTTGATAGGGAGGATATAGATGTTTAACAAAATAATAAAGAGAGGTCACCGCAAGGTGTCCAAATCAGACGCCGCCGATTATGTTTACGCGCCATCCGGTGGCCGAAGCTCGACCTCGGTTTCTACTTCAAATGTGGTGGTTAATCACGCATCACGTGGTGGAGCTCCTGCGAATTCGGGTCAACCTCCGAATTCAGTCGCTGCTAATTGTGTTTTGCCGCCGTCAGGAACAATTGAGAATTTGCCGTTCTTCCGTGACGTCCCGGTGACGGAAAGGCAGCATTTGTTCTTCAGGAAGCTTCAGATGTGCTGCTTCCAATTTGACTTTTTAGATACCTTGAAAATGGCCAGGGAAAAGGAAATCAAAAGGCAAACCCTTGTGGAACTTGTTGATTATATACAGTCTGGGTCAGGGAAGATTACAGAGACTAATCAAGAAGAGATGATAAAGATGATTGGAATGAATATCTTCAGAAGCCTGCCTCCAGCTTCACATGAGAATACTGGTTCAGAAAATGTGGAGGCTGAAGAAGAGGAGCCTTATCTCGATCCCGCGTGGCCTCATTTGCAGCTAGTTTACGAATTGCTTTTGAGGTACGTATTGTCATCTGATACGGATACAAAGATTGCCAAAAGGTATATTGATCATTCTTTTGTGTTGAAGTTACTAGATTTGTTTGACTCTGAGGATCCTCGGGAGAGAGAGTATTTGAAAACTATTCTGCATAGAATATATGGGAAATTCATGGTGCATAGGCCATTCATTAGGAAGGCGATAAATAACATCTTTTATCGGTTTATATATGAGACGGAGAAGCACAGTGGGATCGGGGAGCTCTTGGAGATTCTGGGGAGTATAATTAATGGCTTTGCATTGCCTATGAAGGAGGAGCACAAATTGTTTCTTGTCAGGGCATTAATACCGCTCCATAAACCCAAACCAATCGCTTTATATCATCAGCAGCTGTCCTATTGTATTGTTCAGTTTGTTGAAAAAGATTTTAAGTTGGCGGATACCGTTATAAGGGGTTTGTTGAAGTACTGGCCAGTCACCAATTGCCAAAAGGAAGTTCTCTTTCTTGGAGAGCTTGAAGAAGTTCTGGAGGCAGCCCAAGCCGCTGAGTTTCAACGGTGCATGGTGCCTCTTTTCAAACAGATAGCTCGGTGTATCAACAGTTTGCATTTTCAGGTCTGCTTGAGCTGCATCTAGTCTCGTGTTTTCTTTTAATATTGTCCATCCTTTAGTTACATGATAATTGTGAAATGTGTTTAATAATCGGTTGTCATTTGACGTAATTAACCATTAACTTCCGATGCTTGCTGTACTTCCCTCTTGTGCTTACGGTGGTATTTTTGTTTGGTGGTGGATTAAGTGGGATGATATAATAGAATTTTTCTTTAGGCTCTTTTTTAAGCTTGGCCTGTGGTGCTGGCGATTGATGTGTTATTAAAAGATCAATTGTGTTGTCTTTTCCGGGTGTTGGCGATGCATTGGTTTGTCTAGTTCTTCAATACAATTGCATTGGCTGATTGTCACTGAAATCTTTAATTTTATTTATGAAATTGTAGATTTATATATATTTACGTGCTTTAGCTGATTTTTAAGTTGATATTGTGTGCCGTGGGCAATTCTTATTTCCTACAGGGTATGCAAAAGCAGAAACACTACGGATTTTGTGCTAAATTTGTCTTTATATTATTGATTGATCTCGTCAGGTGGTTATGAGGTTATGATCATGGTCTAGGTACATTGTTCTGGAAACCACTATTAAGTTGTGCAACATCTAATTATCTTCTAAACTGGATAAATTACTGTTTTTGGGTGGCTACACAGAACTACCAAGTGATTGAGGATAATGCAAAAGTGACCTGTGCTTTGAAGATCATATGTTTAGTTTACACATTCAACTGCCAAAATGGTTAACCAAGATGAATTCCGAATATTATTTATATTTGCACCTGATTTTATATAGAATTCCTTATGTGATGTTATAGATAGATGGAAGTGCTAGGGCTTTTCCTTTTGAGGTATTCTGTTTTTTTTTTTTTGGGGGGGGGGGTGGGGAGGTTGAGGGGTGATTTGAAGAATATGTCTAGAAGTCAGCGATAAGTCGCCTTTCCTGAAATCCTGTTTATATTGTCTTAATGATGAGTTGGTATAACTGAGCTTTTTGAATGTTTTGCGGAGTAACCGTATCTTTGTCATGTATGCCTCTGTCGGTAGCTTGTCTGACTGGCTTTCAGTTATGTAGTTTCTTCATCTTCATCTGCCACATGTCATTTTGTTTGCTGTTTCCATTATGTTATTCTGTTATACTTTTTGGGAGTTTCAGTTTATATTTTGTAGTTAATTGTTGTCGGATAGCTTATGTATTCATTTCGTGCATAAGCAACCGTTAATTCTTCATTAATCAAGCCCCAGGTGTGACACGTACCAGGAGGCGGCAAATTCTGATTCTGTTATATTTTGTGGATTTTTAGTTCTTAATTATGAATGGCTTAATATGGACGGTTGTCATTCTGATTTCACCGACAAGGGAAAGTCATTTTCCGGATCACTTGATATTTTCAAGTTTCAACATTTTCTATTTGACTGATCTTCTAATCACTAACCTAACGCAGATGTGCACACTCACACACTATTTAGACATATACATATGCATATACATTTATATATGTACACACAGATATATGTACATATATGTATATATACATGTACATATATATATATACACACATATATACATATACATACATATACACACACAGATATATGTACATTCATTTATTTCCCTTTTACATGACTTATGCTAGTGTTCAACCAAGTTGTCAATTCATTTATTTCCCTTTTACATGACTGCTTGATGACATGCATCTGTAACTTGAGTCTACGTCTGCTATTTAACAGAAATGTGTGAACACTACCAATATGTGTTGTGCACTGAAAAGATCTGTCAAGCAGCATTATTAGTTTGGATCCAAGGCTAGAGTTCTGAGTTCTCTGCTTGTGCCGTGGAAGAATTGGTTGACTTGGTTAGATTGTTGTCGTAGATATTTCTTCTCGAACTGCTTTTCCCTATACAAGCTCTTGCTGTAGGTAAATTTATGTTTTGGTTTGTGCTTTTCTCACTGAAACGTTCCCAATCGTTTGATGGATGGAAATGCTGAAATAAAAATTGATGGATATTGAACCTGTTTACTGCAAGACCAAAACATCGTGCCCTTAACTGCACTGGACTCTTATCATTTTAGATGTTTCCAAGTTTATCTGTATCCTTGAATTTAGTTTTTTTCTTCTTATTTCTTACTACAGTTTTCACTGTCTGAATGTCCAAAGCACCACCGTTCTGTTTGCTTTGGGGTCATAAGTCTTTGGATATCCCTTATGTATTTCAGGGGTCCCTTTTGTGTCTCTTCCTGGGAAACATTAGTAAGTGGCACTCAAATAGGAATTTGGTCATTTTTTTTGGTGTTATACTTCAGTGGTTCTGAAGTTCCTACCATCCCTAAAAAGCTGTCTTCCTGGATCATGAGAGACCTCCGAACCTTTTCTCCTGTTTTCCCTAATTGGGTACAAAAAATGTTTCCCATATCTGTGCAAGATATTTGACTTTATTTTGATTACAACTTTATGAATTAGAGGAAGGGTTTCCTGATTACACCTTTAGAAGGTTGATATTTAATTTACCAAGAATAAATAAATAAATAAAAATTAGAGATAGAGAGTTCCATTATACAAGTTCTATTCTGTCTAATATCGAACACTTTCTTGGTGAACAACTGACTGCAGTAATTGTGAAAATGTGAGTTTTACTTGTGATGGCTTGATGACCTGGATGAGGTTTGCAACCAAATTCCGCTATTCAAGTCTTGATTAAAATATAGAGTGGATTCCCATATTTATTCAAATCACCAGTGGTCATGCCGTGTTTGCCTTAGTGTTCTGCAATTATTATTCTGTGCAGTGTCGCGGAAGCATGTAGAGTGAGCACAAAAAGATTCTTTTTTTTTGTTGGGGTGGGGGGTGGGTGGGGGGAAGCTGAGTTCTGTTTCTGGAGTTCTTTTTATAATATTATCTGTAATTAATTTATGATTTAGGTGGCTGAGCGAGCCCTATTTTTGTGGAACAACGAGCATGTAGTGGGCTTAATTGCCCAGAACCGGAATGTGATCTTACCAATTATTTTTGAGGCCTTGGAAAAGAACATACGTTCTCATTGGAATCAAGCAGTCCATGGGCTTACTGTAAATGTTAGGAAAATGTTTCTGGAGATGGACGCCAACTTGTTTGAGGAGTGCCAAAAGCAGTATGCAGAGAAACAAGCGAGGTCCCTAGAACTGGAGCAGCAGCGCGAACAAACATGGCAGAGACTGGCTGCTATTGCGGCACAAGGCGGCTGAGCTGCAGCAATCATGAGCAATACGGAGGGCTTGGGGTCATGTAAGTCGGCTTTCGCAGCTAGTTGGTTTGTGAAACATACATTTGGTCTTCCTCACTCCTGATGGTATTCTTTTTAAAGTTAGGGTTGGGGGTATTTGGGACGTCCAGTTTTCCGTGATCTTTGTAATGGGTAATGTAGTAGGAAGTTGTAATTTAGTTGTATTAATATTTGTTCGTTATGTGCTCCAGTTAAGAATAACTTGTGTATTATCTTATGTACCCTTTTTTCCCTTTGCGCTTTGGCAAATACAATATTTGAAAGCAAATCTTCTTCTCTTTTGTTGCAGTCCATGTACTAAATTGTCGTCAATTTGGAGCTTTCACATGGCCTTCAATTTCATTTTGATGTGATTGTAGTTGATGATTTTGCTTTCATAATGGAGTAGATTGAAATTAAATAGGAAGCCTTTATGTAGAGAACAATTGTTCTATAATAGAATGGTAAAAAGAAATAGTCTCCATCGTTTGGGATGAATGTATTGTTTGCCTGCCGTTCTCCTTCTCCAGACCCTAACGATAACTTTTGATGTTGTTAGGATTAGTTATGTGTGGTTGTTGTAATGCTTGGTTCAGTCGAATCACCACCAAGTTTATAGATTAGCGACACGATTACAGAATTTTGCTGGATTTGGCTCACTTTGTGAAGGTTGATCACAGTTAAGTGGACAATTGCCAGAACATTGATGAACTTTAAAAAAAAATTAGAGATATGCTGTTGTATCAAGGGAAAGGAAGTGAGAAAGAGGAGGAAGAATAGAAAGTTGATACTTCCATTGATCTTTTTTTTGTTCAATCCTCGATGATCACAACACTTTTGTTAAATCCCCAGTGGTCACAACACAGGTTGAGTGGTTAAGATGGTTAACAAGATCATGAGCATGGAAAACAACACAGAAGCAGAGGCAAGGCATCCAGACCCATCGTCGTCGTCGTCATCGTAATCGTCTAGATCATCAGGGCTGTCTCCAAAATCATATCCCCTGCTACTGTTTCCGGCACTCCACTTGCCCAAGTTGTGACCCCTGATTTTAATACACCAATATAGCATAGAATCGGTGAAATGTTGAATTACTAGGGAACACGAAGCACTTCAAACTGAAAGCAGCACAAAATGGGAGTGGTCTTTCTGTTTTAAGCAGTCATCCACAGCATGACATTCCTTCTTGTTTATATTTGGCTAGATTGAATAATGATTAAGGTGATAATTAGTAATTTCTGTATCATTACAAAACTTTTGTTTGGTTGGGATATACTGGGTATGTGTTGTTATATTACAAAACTAGTTGAATGGTTGAAATATACTGGGTACTTGTTATATTACGAAACTGGGTACTTGTTATATTACAAAACTAGCTGAAAGCAGTGATACTTATTCTCAGATCGAGTTTTTTCTTTTCACATCACTTAAATTTTAAAACTTGCACGGTAGGATGACCTACAACAACATTACCCCATTGTTTTAGATACTTCCGTCTATGACGGGTATAAGAGGTCAGACCTATGAGTTATAAACACATAGACATTGTTTTCCGATGACACAAAATGAAAATTGCGTCAAGCTATGTCGATCAATTGCTATTTCACAATATAAAAGATTGGTGAACCTTTCATACATAGTGAGTTTATAAATAGTAGAATTTATCTCTTAAAAATTTCCAGATGGAAAGGGTAATATATATATCAAAAAATTAATTAATTTGGCACTGGAAAAAGGAAAACGAGGAGAAAAAGTGGATGCAGGGGAAAAGGAAAAGCAAAAGAAAAAGAAAGTGAAGGTAGAGAAGAAAAAGGGACCTGGAACCAAAAACACCGGCGTTCATGGTCAACTGGTCAATATAGGATGCTGATTTGGGCTCCACGCTGTAGGCCTTCTCGTATTTGACTTCCACCTCATCTCCTGATGCTACAAAGTAAGCTCCATTTACCATTATGTCCCCTTCGCTCCTCCAATTCCAGTTCCTCCATTTATCCTCTGCTGTATCCACACGCTTAGTTATCTGCACCCACACTCATTCACACCAATTACAAATCACTTTATTAACCCATTTGAACAAGACAACCCAAAGACTCATGAGCTCTATGTGGCATGCAAGGAGCAAGTACCATGAGACAGGTTTTCCAAAAGCAATGATGTCACATAAAAAATATATTTCAGATACCAAAATGGTGTTAAAGATTATAAGGGACTAATTTGATAAGTAAATGGTGTTCTCGGAACATTAGTATCCGGTATTTGTACAGATCTGATGTACAGAGCATTATCTTACAATTTATGTAATAGACTGTTTCTGCGGCTCGAACACATGACTGTCACAAAGCATCAACTTTACTAGTTGCTCCAACGCATACCTTCTAATTTGATAACTAACTAATTATATTTGTTACGAAAACAATGGAGTCTACCATTATGAAAGAAAACAAATGCAACGTGCCTGATGATTTCACGCCTAAGATGTTGTTACTAGAAATTTTAAAATAATGCAGAAGTAATAGTTTGGATCCTCTCACCCACAATCTTCTCACACACTTCTCCACCGTACGCCTATTGTCACGTGTCGTGCGGTTAAGAAGTGGGTGAAAGAATTGTGGTGAGATGATCCAGTCCCTACTAAGTACTTATTTATAGTACGTACCTCCTTGGCATTGCGGTCAGAAGGAGCAGTATAGCGATTCCCCTGGCTATTAATGGTGGGCTCGCCGGAACCACCGATAGCATACATCTCCCACCTAGTAAAGTCATTATTCACCACATGTATATACCCTCTTCTACACCTCGGCATCCTCTGTATCAATTTCTGCCCAAAATGGTTAAACGCAATCGTCACCTGCATCCCTGAATCTGCCAGATACTCATCACTATGTCCCAAAAGCATCACCTCATTATGATGCCCAAAATGATTATTAGATATTGTAATTCCCGTGGACCCCATCACCGCATCAATCAATCCATCATTACAATTCGATAACGAGCAATGGTCAATCCATATGTCCCTTGATCCGAATATCGATATCCCATCACCGTCGGATAATGTTCTCCACCCGAAGTGCGATGGGCTCGACCTTACATTAGTATTACCCGATTGATAACAATGGTGAATATGAATGTTGTGAATTATAATATTCGTTATGTACTGTAACGTTATGCAACCGCCGCCGGTGATATGGATGTTGAATCCACGGCCGTCTAGGGTTTTGTAGGAATTGAAAATTAGCTCTTGGGAAAGGCGGATTAGCATGTTAGAGGAGAAGACGATCCAGAGGGGTTCGGATTGGATGACGGCGTAACGGAGAGTGCCGGGGATGGGGTTGACGGGGTCATTGTCGGAGGAATCGGTGACGACGTAGAATTTACCACCTTTGCCGCCGAGAGCGTATTGGCCGAATCCGATGGAGCAGTCGGCGAGGCGTTGGCGGTTGAGTTGCCAGCTGGTGTCGCAGCGCCAGCAGTCGTCGATTGGGTTGCCGGTCAGGCAGCTGGGCTGGTCGTTGCTTGTGTAGGATAGAAGATGTCTTCTTGCTAGTGAAATGTTCACTTTCCTGCGGGAAAATTTAGCCATCCATAAGACTAATGACACAATATTGGTAGTCTGATTCAAATAAAACGTTAAGTATTCGTACAATTACTCGGGTCTGGATCACCTCACACCAAAATTTCTCACATCTTTTCCCACCGCATGACACGTGGCAGCAAGGAGAAGGGAGAGGGTGGTGAGGCTAGATACGGATGACCTTCATCTGGCCTTACCATTCTCTCCTACTGACACATGTCGTGTGGTGAGGAGAGGGATGAGAGATTTTGTGTGGGTGGATCTCATACCCAATTAGTCATCAATCATTTTACGATTTGTCTGTGTCTGGTCTGTCCTCTTCTAAACCTCTACTTGATGGGACAAAGGTGACACTAAAAAGGGGTCAGATCAGAAGAGGTAAATTTGTAGGTAAAATATGAGGTTTCCAATCACACGCTGCCACATGTACAAAAAGGACAAATGTTTAAAGTTTTTTTGTTTTTTTTAAAATAATAGATTGTACACGTGGCAGCATGTGATTGGAGACCTCATATTTTACCTACAAATCTACCTCCTGTGATCTGACCCGCACTAAAAAGACATTTGGCCACAGAAGCTCTAGCAAAATAGAGTAATATATTACGTTTCCGATGCACTAGTTTTCTACGTTTGTGCAGGATTCAAAGAGTAGTTGGTTCGTTTTGCGATCTGATGTACATAATTTTATCCTATAATTTTTGTGTGTTTTCACGTCTCGAATTCTTGAACTCAAAAAATAAAAATTATTGGACGAAAATCAAATACAACTAATAAAAACCTAAACAGTTGGAGCGCCATAAAACTTCATAAATAATCACATCAAAAGATAATCAAAACCAAAAGAATTATCATATATCACCCGTTCGTTTCGATTTGGTTAAAAGTATAAAAAAGTCATTCTTGTGAATGAAATGGTATTCTTTCTTATTTCAAAGTTAAGCCATGATTCGGTGATTGCTGATTTGAATCACTTTGGTTGAGTCATTCGGTTCTTGAGACTTTTGTATAGCGTTAGAAATCAGGGCGTAGCAAGCTGCTGCATTGGATACCCTTTATGTGGCTGAATAGTGCGAATTGTGAAAAGGTCAAACTTCCCTGGACCCCTAGTAAAGCAATGGGGAACGAAATTCAAAGTGTAATGAGAAGAAAAATTACTTTTTACTGACAAAATCATCTAAGTTTTTTTTTTACTTTATACATTTCTAATGATATAAAAAAATATATAAATAATACGTCCACCAGTTATCCACCAAGGCAAATAGAGGTATAACTGATGATACATATAATTTGTTTATAATGTAAAACTAAGGCAAGGTGAATATCCCAAGCTTTGAACATAACAAAAGTTGAGAATTTGGAAAGCTGTCAGAGTACCTTCAAAAATACGGAAAAACAAATTCAAGCGATGGAAAATAAGAATAGTTTTACTCGCATACACTATATATTGTAATGATACAATGGTGTTATAAAACCCAAGCCAAAAGGCAAACAGATATACACGATATATCTTGATTTCTTGGGTGTGCTGATGGTGTAATTCATTAGTCTATACAAGCACGTGCCTTAAAAGAATACAAAAGACCAAAACATTTCATTAGTTTAACGTACTCCACTATAGGCCTACATTACAACAACAACAAATTTAGTATATCTAAACGACGGTAAAAGATATCATTAGGGTCTGGAGAGTGTGAGAGGCAACAAATAATAATTCCATTGAATGGATAGAGAGTTTAATTCCAGTGAGACCTCCAGCTTAATATGCGAACATACATTCTGTTTCCTAAATAATGAAAAGTATTCCATACATATGTAAAGCCATTTAATTTGGAATTGACAATGTTACTTTGGAGCATGGGCTTACCATAGGTGATATCAACTTTTATACATTACTCAAATTGAGACGTTACAGCATCATTCGATATTAATATGAAAAAGACAAAGTTATACATATATATATATATATATATATATATATATATATAGTTCGATATTAATATGAAAACAGAGAGTTAGAAATCTTACGCGTGAACATCAAGAGCCACAGCCTCCGGGTTGGGGTGCTGACCAGGAAGAGTGAGGTTGCCGTCCGCCCTAGCAGAAGTAGTGAGTGCTGCGTAAACAGCCAAAAACAAGCCAATGCAGGTCAAGAGGTGCATTGTCACCGGACGTCCTTGCCGTAAAATGCACTTCCTTTATTGCTCCGGCGAAGGCAGCTCTAGTTAAAGCTTATAGTAAAGCTACAATGTTGCATGAGCTTTGCGAACAAAATTCCCTTCGTATGCTTCGCAGAGAACTTCAACTACAGCATTGACACACTGGTTTGAATTTCTTAGATAGGGAAAGCAAGTTGAGGGATTAGAGGGTTAAAGAAGCTTTTCTTGTTCTTCCCTCTTTTGTCACACACATTGCTCGAGTAATTGTTACAAGATATTTGGCATGCGTTTATATTTAATGTAATTGAAAAATTAAAAGATCATCTGCAGTGGCAAAAAGGTCAAAAAGTGATGTAGTTACTTTAGCTATGTGGGCCGGGGATTGCATATGAAGAGTTCTACCTTTCTTTATCGGGATCATGACCGGAAGAAACAGAGCCCCGTTTGAGTAGAGATTACCTATATTATCCAGGCCTAATCCAACCGTTACATAAAGAGTGTCTCGTTCGAATGTGACATTTAGATTTCTATTTATATTTACTAAATTCATTCACTAATTTATTAGCACACAATATTCATATTAGTGTGTCATCTATACATGTACATATAGAGTCGGGAGCGTCACTGGAAGCAAATTCTCTATCCTTTAGGCTAGAAGTATTGTGTGACTATATCTCAGACACTAGGTATAGATTTTGATATGGTTGGAATAAATAGATATGTACAATCCCATATAGGAAGATCCCACCAGCCGAGGAAATTTCGAGTCTTAATGGACCTATTCGATAGAGAGATATAAAAAGATATCCAGGAGTCTCATGAAATATACTATATTCATGGAATATCTGCTATTCACTCGGTTTCAGACTTCATACAAACCAAGATCACCATTCTGTTTGGTTTGCACTCCACAAAAATTATTTAGAAGATTTACACAAAGAGCAAAAAAGAAGAGATTGTATCAAGAATTATGTCCAAAATAATACAAGAGTATCTCCGCAATACTATTTTGATAATTTACCGCTTCAAAAGTAGAACAAGAAAACGATAGAGGGGGGGGGGGGGGGGGGACCAGTAGTATTGTAAATGTTCTATTGCTACTGTACTTTTTGGTTTGCATGCTTCTGTGGAGATATTCTTTTTAAGCTGAACCCCGTAATTGTCTCAGTTGCAAGGCAAAAGCTGCCTTGATTTAGGGACAAGTTTTTCGCCTAGTGCTTCCCCCCAAACATGTTCTTTATAGTCAATTTTAACCACTCATATGTTCATACATTTTACTAAAACGAATTATGCCTTAACATCTTCAAATTTTGAAGAGACCTCCAAACCGGAAATTTTAGATTGTTTGGACTTGAAAAAAAGAAAAAGATAGTCTGGACTATAGTATCGTTATATTTATGATTATACTAAAGAACCGATAATGTTTAATCCTGACAATTTTAAGCTTATATAAATTGATATCGTATACGGTTTATCTTTACGGTTATCAATCTTGTGATGCATCATTCTTTGATAAATGATGTCTTATTTAATCATTATTTACATAAAGATAACATGTCATGTGATAATCAAGTTTCACACTCCAATCTTTGGTTTGAGAACTTGATCAAATGTATAGACGGAAAAGAAAGAATATGATCTAATTATGTAATTATCATATCAAATTATACGTTACTCAGTTCATGTCTTCGTTTATAAATAGATTTATGTAAGAAGAGCTAGCGATACGTCATTCGGCCTTTTGGTCACTTATGTTGGAGGTTTCTGGATTTCACAAATTTTAAAATGGTCAAAGAGTAAGTATGATTAGTTGATCCATGACCAATGAAATATGTAGAATATTTACGGGCTCCTTATTTGGGCCTATCACCTCTTGTTTGCATGTAGATAAAGCTTATTTGTCATCATTTTATTGGGCCACTAGTTGTTCCATGAGCACAATAAGATTACTCCCTGGATTTGGTCTCCTGTTGTATCTTATATTATTTCTCATTATTACATAGATTAATGACTCGTTTCTTATGTTTATCCGTGCGCGCGCACATACAAAAATAATTAACCAACATGTCACTTACGGAGTAGTAGTTGATGCACAAAAAGTACAAATTTAGTTAGGTGTCCATAATTTTAAAAACGATTTGTATCCTGAATTTATCATTCATCAATAACCTTACCACGTGTTGCCCCTCTTTCATTATGAATTGCGACTTCTTAGAATAAGAATACTTCTTTACTCACCACCTTAGTATTCAGGAAGAGACGGTCAGTGAATCACTAGACTGGTTAACTAGCACAAGTTGTCCAAAGACCGTCCCGCATGAACAGGTAGATGGAGACACAAATTCTGACTCTAAAACCATAGACGAGGTCTACGAGACAATTCTCACAACTGATGAGCCTTCTTCGTCACATATCCTACAAGAAGTAGGTGATTCGTATTACCGTGAAAATTCACATGAGATTACTGATGTTGGTGAAAGTGCTACTAACGAAGAAAGATCTAATGAACAACAGATGTTCAATTTACTACCAAGGAAGAATCGATGAATACCACCTATTACCAAGGAGGAATCGATGAATACCACTTGTACGATATTCATCGGAGCATGTTTCTCAAACGGCAGATATCAAGTTAATATAGTCATAGGAAGAATTGCGGATATATAATGGAATGTGGAAAAGTGCGTGATAGCAAAAGAAAAGGACCAGTCAGATATAGATGGGTATTCACCATTAAATATAAAGCAGATGACACAGTTAAACGCTATAACACAAGGTTGGTAGCTAAGGGGTATATATATACCCATACATATGACATAATAAGAAATCTTTTCTCCACTAGCAAGAGTAGACTTTATCAAGGTGTTGTTTTCGATGACACCGAATAAATATTGGCCTTTTCATCATTTTTATGTAAATAATGTTTTTCAACATGGAAGCCGATCATTATAGGTAAAATCTTCTCCCAAACATGGTTATCTTAAATGTGTTAGCTAGATCGTGAAATGTATCCCTTAGATTTTAGACTGTATCTGTGAAAGTGTGGATGCATGTATTCAGTATATATAGCATAGTATGAATATTTTGATACCCTGGTCTTGTAGTAATTTAACAAAGTAAAGGATGTATTGGCATTGCCTCGTACACTTACACTTTTCATGATCCGACCAACTGCCCATGTCTTGCAAACAAAAACACACACACACAGATATATATATATATATATATATATATATATTTATATATATATAACAATGTTATATCAGAAGTTGGTGGTGCATAAAAAATAAGTTTATGAAACCATGTGTAAGCATAGTATTCGACATCACGCGAATCTTAGGAAGAACGACTATTTAACCAATAAACCAGAGCAAGTTCTTAACAATGTCTGACCTTAGGCCGCATGTACGTGGTATTGTAACTTGGATTGCTTCTTGTCCTTCTTTTAACGTAGATAGAGGATAATAAATTTTGGAGAGGATGAGCTGTGGAACTAGATCCCTAAAAGATTCTTACAAAAACAAAAAAGGTCACCACAAGGTCTAATTCAATTATCTTGGCCTTTTGGGATGTTTTGATTATATATTTTCCATTTTTACGTGTCTTTCTAATGTTTAAAGTAGAGTCATCTTTAATTCCAAATAAAAAAGGAAAAAAAAAAGCTCGAGCATTGTTTTTTTTTTTTTT
>AP025044.1:1617783-1647783 GCA_036186865.1 Eustoma russellianum
AGCTTTGTTTTTTTTTTTTTTGGCAAGCCTGTGTAATAGGTCGGATGACAGTGTAACTATAAGATTATGGGCCACAATAAGCCCAGGATCGCACGAGACTTGTACTCCGAAAGCGATTTTAAACTAAATTTTGAATCGATACCACTACAACAAAAGTTATCGCTAGAGTCTAGAGAGAATGTAAGACAAACAAACAATACCTTCATCCCAATAGATAGAGAGTTTGATTCCAGTGATAATGGTATTTGGTTTAAAGATGGTCCAATAAGATATAGGTAAATGAAGAGGGATCTTTCATTTTAACTATAGCCACCTCCACTGACACGACATCTCTTGTTTATGTATACTAGTTAAGTGACAATTAATACGAATTTGTGTAAATCGTAGACCATATATATCATTGGCAACATAATAAATTCTTCAACAATTTTATTGTGTTTTAGGAGTAATTACTAAGTCAACTTTGAATTTTCAACATAGAGTAACTTACATTATATTAAAAAGTCAAAGCAGACTTATATTTTATGACTAAGATAGTAACAAATAATGTTATCTCAATAATTACTCATTTCTAATACGATATAAACAAGTATTCCCTCCTATCTCAAAAATATTGTCTTAGTTTGACTGGAGCACAATTTAAAGAAGTCAAATTTTAAGGGGTAGTATTCTTACTTTATGTTTAGTTGGTTATTTGATGTAAAATATAAAGAAACAATTTAAGTGTTAATTGAATTGGTAGCATAGAAATTTTGACCAGTGATAATTACTAGACAATTTTTTCGAAACAAATTAAAATAGAAAAGAAGAAAAATGGAGTAATTGTGTTTTTATTGATTGTTCTGCCTACCACTTATCCTCTCTAGACCCTAACGATAGCTTTTGCTGTCGTTGGGATATAATGAGTTCGGATGATGATGATGATTGATTGTTCTGTAAGTTTTCGTTAAAATGGTGGAAGAATGAGTCGATGTAGAATACCAATATTTTGGTAGACGGACTTCCCACTAGGGGTGTTAATGAACAGAGCCAAACCAAATACTAGATTTTCGTATTCGAATTTTTTTATCTAAAAAACTGTTTGGCTCGGTTCGTTTAGCTAAACAAACTTTAAAATTGGTTCGAATTCGACTCGATAACACTATAACTGTTTAAACGAGCTGAACAGTTCGTAAATAGTTCGGTTCGTTTTAGTAAACGAACCCAAATAACTATTCAAATTCGGTTCGTTTACCTACCAAACACGAATCGAACTCGAACAGTTCGCGAACTGTTCGGTTCGTTGAACAACCCTAATTCCCACAAAATTTAGAGGACAAAAAAGCAACACAATGTCCTATTAACTGTCTTTTTACAGCCCTACATGTCCTTTAAATCTCTTATGTTCAAACCTTCAATATTTAAAGTGTCAATTACTATTCGTCACCACAAAAAAAAAAAGAGAGTGTCAATTACTGATCAAATAAAGTCGTTAGTAACTGACCTACTGCGCAATCAATTTAAGTGAGAAATGAGCAAAATTAAGTGTTATGATATGTATAACTATCATTTGCGTTACCAAAATTATATCATTGGATTTTCATATTAAGTGACATGTTGATTTAGTAAAAGCACTATATTTTCATGCATATATTATATGCAAAGTCACTCTTAACTCAATACCAAAGAGGAAGCCATGGTATATATATTTCTCCCTTCTATATCACACTTTCACACACACATACATATACTCACACGCACTTACGCATGTACACACACACACACACACACACACACACACATATATATATATATATATATATATATATATATATATACTTATTAATTTATTTATTTCTCGTATGTGAAAGTGCCGATACTATCAAGAATAAATCCAAGGAAACTCATCCTGCTCATATTTTGATTGATATTTTGGACACAATTCTTTTTTTTTTATGATATATATTTTGGCCAGTCTTTAATTTGCTGGTTTTGTTTCATCCGCCACGAAGAATTTTTTGATTTTAGTATGTTCTCGGTGTACTAGACACGTGTTTACGTAAGGTCTAAAGAGGAATCAGATAGCTTCACGATTTGATATACACGACCTTATTCGTAAGAGGCTATTTCTACGGTTCGAACCTGTAACTTCAAGGTCACAAAACAGTAACCTTACCGGTTGATTTTAGATTTAGCCCAATGCTAAAGCCCCAACACGCTCTGACTACATTCCACCCATCACTTGGAAAGAAAGCTCCCTTCCATTAGAAAGCATCGACATTTTTTGAGTTATACTGACCAAATTAAGTGGGAAAAGATTAATTGTGGATCCCAATAAACAGCAAATCTCAACAATGGCTTTAATCATTGGGTACGTCAAAAATAATGGAGGAAAGAATGTAAGAAAATATTAAAAATAGAAGCCGGCGTGATTATTGGGTCATAATATAGAGTGAAGAAGATGTGCAAAAATGGAGGTCTTTTTGATAAGCAAGTCAACTGGACATGTATATCGCTTCTTTTATTGCCTAAATACAGCACCATGTCACCCCCTCCCACTCTTTCTGGCTTCCAATTATTCCACTTAAACTTGGACGCCATGTTTTCCTCAAACAAAAATAAATCAAATAAAATCGTAATAATAAATAAAGTAAAAAAATACTTGGGTTTCGTAGAATTTTTGAGTTAAACGTTTAAATAAAATAGGCCTCAAAGTTCTGATTAAATTTTAAAAGACGTTATCGGTGTATTAGACTCATGCGTTTGCGTAGGATCTGAAAAGAGGACGGATCGCTTCACGATATGATGTATTCAGCTTTACCTTACCCTTTGCGCAAGAGGATGTTTCCGTAGCTCGAACCCGTAACTTGAGTGTGAGAAAGAACGAACTTTTATCAGTTGCTCCACAAGAAATCATCAGAAATTTTTGCACTTCTAACCCAACCGAATCTCACTCCCCCCGCCTCACCTCTTCATACTTCTGCTTACGTCGTTTCTTTTCTCTTCCTTCTCCTTTTCAATAATTCCCCCTTTTACATTGTTTTTTTTTACATTGTGTGTGTCTCTATATACACACACATACATACATACATACATACATACATACATACATACATATATATATATAAACATACTGCAGCCCATTACTACTCTTGTCCAACCATCGCTCTCTCATCTCTCCCATAATTTCACCTCTAAAAAGTTTTCAAATTTACAAAGTGAACACTCTTCACGGGTTCCAGCATTCTCTCATCTTACACTATAAGCACATCTTCTTTTGTCACACCTTCACTACGGCAACCAACTCCTAGATTCAACCTTATGAGTTTTCATGATGAAGGAGTTCTGATTAGGAGAACGTCAGACCAGCATGATCCAACGTTCCTCATAAAGAGAAAGCAGACTAAAAGACCAAAGCCACTTTCTCCTTCTGCCCTATCCATGGCTACTGCGTCCTTGTGCAGCAGCCATGATGGCGGTGGTGATCATGACGGAGGTTTTTGTGATCTAGGCCTTTCTTGTGGCGTTGGAGGTGAAAATTTTACTACATCGCCATGCAGCTCCGCCGAGATTACACAAAGCACGGTGGAGGAAGAAGACATGGCAAATTGTTTGATCCTTCTTGCACAAGGTTCCAACCAATCTCAAAGATCATCACAACCACCTTTGAATAATAGTAAATCAATCATCGATGTTTACGAATGCAAAACATGCAACCGCCGGTTCCCTTCTTTTCAAGCACTCGGCGGCCACCGAGCGAGTCACAAGAAACATAAATCCACCTCCGATGAGCAAAAGCCGCCGGTGGAGAATTCGCCGTTCAGCAAATCCGATAACCCATCGCTCCCTCTTCAAATTACTCTTTGTAGGGACTTATGTAGTCCTCCTATTAATAAACCTAGGGCTCATGAATGCTCAATTTGTGGCGCCGAATTCACTTCTGGACAGGCTTTAGGCGGCCATATGAGGCGGCACAGACCGCTACCGGTTGCGGCGGGCAGTAGAAATGGTGATTCTCAGGAAGTGAAGAAGCGAAGATTAGAGCTGTTGGGTTTGGATCTTAATCTACCGGCGCCGGAAGATGAGACGCCGGAATCGAATATTTCGTTTGCATCTAAGGATGAATTTCTTGTGTTTGCTACATCTCCGATGGTTGATTGTCATATCTAGAAGTTTGGAATATCTCCAAATTCGTCGTAGGCAAATTTGTATCAATATTATAAATGTTTTATTGTTACATTTATTTTGCATTTGTATGGAGTTGATTAATTCTTTTCAATTTCAATTCTTTGTGTACAAACTTATTGATCATTCACTTGGATTAGGTGAAGAATCACTACTAGGAATAATGAATATTAATGCTTGTTCTTTCTAGATTGTATACAATAATGCAATTTATTTATTCCTTCTTCGAGCAAAGGGCAAGGCTCTTATCCAAGTTTTTTTAATTTGCATATATCTGAGAGGAATCAAACTCTATATCCTTTAAGATAGAGGTATTGTTTGTCTGTCGCTCATCTTTCCATACATTAATTATAGTTTTTGATGCTGTTGGGATATACTGGGTATGATTGATTGATAACAATATGCTGAAATACACACCGAAAAAGTGATTTTTGGATCAAAATGATTTGAGCACCATCTTAGACTTACATTCTACAAATGTTCAATGAAATCTATAAGTTTTTTTTCCATACAAGTTTAAGAGTTATCACAATAAAATTATATGGAGTCAATTAGTTTTTCCTTGTTATCCTACCGGATAAGTTTTCCAACTAGCACTACCGTGTATTTTCAAATATGATTTCTTTTAATTGGAAGTTACGCGTAATCACTTTTTTGAATAGAAAGGTAGAACCCTTTCATGTAACTTAGCCTTAACTCCCCCCCCCTCCCCCCCCCCCCCCCCCAAAAAAAAGCTGTAAGGGTATTTTTGGAATTGAAAGAATTAAACATTCGTTTAAGTTAGAAATCAAATTTACAAGGTTACTCTCCTGTTATGTTATAGGAGTTTTCTGTCTTTAACGGATTTATTTTCCCACTTGTGCCCTGGTTACTGTTTATCTACAGTGTTTTCTAACATTTACAAAGGTAACAACTAGTTACTTGGTCTGCTCGGACCTATGTACGGTAAAAGTCCGAAGTTTATCATATATGACTAAGTGTTGCAGCTCTGGCTTAACTTTGTTGCCTGTCTTGTAATTTACCTCGTCACCTCGACTCAGCACATTTTATTTTAGTTATGTTCTATTGTCCTTCTTTACCTCAGCTCTTCCTTTTTATGTCTTGGTCACCTCACCTCGACAGTTTTATTTTAGTCACTTGTCTTATTTTCTTTAACACGTCAAGTACTCTGTTCAGTTCGCTCACTTCAGCTGAGTTTGATACACTTTGGCTGAGTTAGTTTCTACGGTTCCAATGCAGCCATTTGTTGATTTAAAAGAAAGCTAACTCGCATAGGTATTTTTCTTGTTTGGTCCGATCAGTTTTAAGACACCGAAAGAAGGAAAACCCTAACATGGGGATCGCCTATGTATTCTTTACAATTACTTATGAATGAGATTGATTCGCTTGACTGAATGATTCACTTAGTTTTTAGAAACCAAAAGAAAGAAAACTCTAACATAGAGATGTCATGTGTATTCTTTACAAATTTTATGTATGGCATTGAAATTTATAGCATCTTTTAAAATAGTTACGAACCACCTCAAATCATTAACGATGGTTGAAACTTAAGTTTACATAAGATGAGTTCGTATCAATTCAAAATACTGAGACAATCGATAGTGATACATCAATTTTATATAACTCATGTAATTAATTATTTATTTCAAATTAACCAATTAATGTGGGGTAAGTTTAAAAGAAAACATGCATTCATATATGGTTTATAAACCATGATAGTCTAAAAACAATGACAAAATTAATGGAGATTTATCAAACCATCTTAACAGTTACTGAGGGGGAGCTTGAATTAAAGTGAAGGTTATTGATTCACAAGAAAGTTCCATCTTTTATCACTTTTGGGCGTCACTCTGGATGTGAACGGAAGCAAGTATGAAAATAGTGCAACTGTCCGCCCATCCTGTATGGAAATCAACTTGTATTTTTAACACGCTTTTTGAGCTATCGGAAGTCGACTTGTATTTGCATGTATGTCCTTTTGCAAAAACTTTAAACTTGGTTATTTGCTATATCATGCTTTAAATGTAGTGCAATTCACGTTTAAACCCAAAACAAAAATAATAAAGTGCTAAAAGGTAAAGCAAAACGCGTGACTAATTAACAAAGTCTTAAATTAGTACACTAGCTACTAGGCCTATAAATGAACCGAGCTATTCGATACGTTCGGCTGGTTCTGCTCAAGCTCGGCTCGGCTTGGCTAAAGGGTTAACGAACCGAGTTTGAACTACTTTTTTCTGTTCGAACTCGGTAAATGACACCGTTCGTTTAAGGTGTTCGGCCCGTTAATATTGTTCGTGAGCTAAACAAACCGAGCTTGAATAATTAAATATGTTCGTTTAAATAAACGAACAAGCTCGACTCATTCTCTAAGTTAAATGAACCAAGCTTGAACAACGAGATGCTCCACCCGTTCGATTCATTTAGAGCCCTACTAGCTACCCACTGCTTCATCAATGTTTTCACATTCCATTCGAAGGCAACGACAAGATAATATTATTTTGTAAATATTTCTTGGGAAACACTACAAAAAAAAGAGCATATAGCGACAGACAAAAAACGTCGCTATTTCGTCGCTACAGGCATATAGCGACGAAATAGCGACGAAAAATGAATGTCGTTATACGGCTTGTCGCAAAGCAAATTTCGTCGGAAATGCGTCGCTGTATTGCGACGAAACAAAATTGCGTCGGTGTATCGTCGCAAAACTGCGACGAGAAAACGTCAGGTCTGCGACCTTTATTCTGTTGTCGCTGTTTCGTCGGTAAATTATTTCGTCGCTATTTCGTATTTTTTATTTTTTTTATTAATGCTCTGCGACAAATAGTTTCGTCGCAAACTTTCGTCGGTATATGTTTTACCGTCGCTATTTATTATTTTTTTATTTTTTGTTTCCGTTTTATTTCGTCGCAAAATGTCGTCGTTAATATGTCTTGTCGTCGCTAATTTTAAATTTTTGTTTTTTTATTTCCGATCTGCGACAGACCAATTTCGTCGCTGGTTCGTCGGTATTTTTTATTTTTAAAAATATTAAATTTACTAATAATTATTTTAAATACATTATTTAATATTAAATTTTAAATTTTTTTTGATTTATTAATAATATTAATACATTAGTAATTAAAAAGTTTTTATTATTATTATTTAATTTCTATAATATATTTTATTTTGTATATTAAATCATTTGTACAAATATTATACAGTAATACAGTATTTGCGCATTCAAGTTCGTATAATTAAACAACACAAACGAAATAGAATCCGTAAAATTGTCAGATAGAATATATAAAAATACAAAGAAAATGTCAATACAACAAATGAAATAGACTGTACAAACAATGAAAAAATAAAAAACTATGAAGAGGAAGATGGAGGGGGATCATGCGGAGAAGAGTGACCATCAGGAGGGCGGGGCTGAGGCTGAGGCTGAGGCTGAGGCTGAGGCTGAGGCTGAGGCTGAGGCTGCGATGAGTTGGAAATGAAAGTCATGACGACCTGCGACAGCTGGAAGATTTGTTGGTTCGTTGCCTGCTGCACCTGCATCGTCTGATGCTGCGCCTGCTCAAACGCATGCTGAAGCGCCTGCTGAAGCGCCTCCTGCATCGCCTGCTGCTGCGACTGCAGTGCCTGTAAACTCTCCTCTTGCCTCGTCCTGATGGACTCTATCTCACGCTGCAGCGCCGCATTATCTGCTTCCAGGCGCGAAATATCCTCTGGCGTCGCAGAAGGCGCGGAGGTGCTGGCCTCAGAGGAAGCACCTGGATGCAGAACTTCGGGAAAGAATCGCGGCGCTGCTGATCCAACCCCGTACACCTCCTTCTTCTTCTTATTCTGAGGGCCGACGGTCCGAACCGCATCCCAATAAGCGCGGTTCTTGTCGGCCTGTTCGCCCCTATCTGCGAGTAATCTGTTGTACTCGTCCTGAAATGAGAATATGAATTGTTATGGTTTAGCAATAAAACAAACTAAGGAAAAAAACAAATGAAATCGTAGTCTACTTACACTGATGTCGCGGGCCTTCGTCGTGATCCAGTCCTCCGTTCCGTCGGAGGCTCTCTTCCGATGCGTCTTGTAGAAGAGATCGTAGGAGGCTGGCCACTCCCCCGTCTCCACATAAGTAATCAACGAATATAGCCCCCACCCCCGACCACAACCAGCTCCAGGCCCCCACCCCCGCACAACCCAGCCCCCACCCCGACCACAATCAGCCCCAGCACCACCCAGCACCACCGCCGCACATACCCCATAGCCACCCAGCCCCATCCACAGCCAGGCAGCCCCACCCACAACCACCCTCCGCCGTCCCATCCAACACCCAGTCCCACACCGCCCCACCCAGCCCGAATCCCTCCACCCCAGCACAATCCCTCCACCCCCGCCCACAACCCACCACCAACACCCACAACAAAGAATTCAATCTATACCTACTTAAAATCATTTAAAAAGAAATAGGAAGAAAAACTAACCGTTGCAGGGAGGAGATTTTGCCGGGGGTCCTCAGAGCGAAGTTCGCCGGTGGGAGGGGGGAGAGTTTTTGCGGGGGAGGGAAATGGAGATTTTTTGCGGGGGAGGGAAATGGGGAAGAAGAAGGGGGAGTTCACTTTATCTTCGAAATTTTGCGACGAAATAGCGACGGAACGTCCGTCGCTATTTAGTTTCGTCGCTATTTTTCATGGGTCGTCGTTATTTCAAATTTGGCGACGAAACATTTCGTCGGTAACTCGTCGGTGTTATCATTTTCGAAAAAAAAAATAATACAAAATATAAAGTAGTATATACATGAATATAAGTGCATCAACACATACACACTTTCATATAAAGAGGTACATAAAAAATTTTGGCTAACGTCAATCTTCCTGGTCATCTGCATCCTCATACGCATCTTCATCTTCGTCTTCATCTTCATCTTCATCTACATGCTCGTCGTCGTCCTCTTCATCCTCGTATTCGTCTTCGACTACGTCTTCAATATTGTCAGGCGGTTGTATGTTGAGATGAATTTCGATAAAACCGCCGTTGGGGTCATTTAGAGGGAGGTCGTGCAGTTCAACATGTGTCGTATCTAGAACGGACGGGTTTTCTTCTTGAAATGCGGCGTCCATACCATCTGAAACTGTCTGTATACTCACATCAAACTTGCTCGATTTCACTTTGCACACAGCTCGCCAGTCTTTTGAGCTCGCATTCATCCTCGTTGTTGGATACGATAGATAGTACACCTGGGACGCTTGACTAGCCAAAACGTATGGATCGTATTTTCTGTACCGTCGCCCTTGGTGTATGTCTACCAACTTATATTGGTCGTGGACCTTTGTGCCAACGCGATAACCTTCTCGAGTTGGATCGTACCATTCGCATTTGAATAAGACCACCCGCTTTATAGGCAATGCGGGATATTCGAGCTCAATGATGTCAGTAAGGTAGCCGTAGAAGTCATCCTCGTCCGGGCTATTGTCATAACGCTTGACACACACACCGCTGTTCTCCGATGATTTTCGGCTGGCATGGGAGACTGTGTGGAATCTATACCCGTTGACAAAACACATGTCGTGTCGCGTGACTCTGTTCAATGGACCCTCGGCTACTGGCGTCAGAATGTAACCGTACTCATCGTCAGCCAGATGACCTTTGCTCGCCTGTAAAAGGACAAGTAAATATACATCAACGGGGCAATAAATGTGTATCACATATCGTACACGTAACAGGCAAATACTAAACTTACATGCCACCTGAACCAATCAGCAAACTTGGAATCTAACTCATTGTTTATTGCATCGCTCGATATACCCGGTGAACGGTGTTGCAATAAATCAACGAACAAGCTGAAGCAAATTACGAATGAGTACCCTGTATATATTTGTAACATAATGGATAGAGTATCGCAAGGTATTTACAAAATAAAATGGGAAATCGTTTATACCTCTGGAAACGGTCGACTTGACGGCAGTTGCGCAGAACATAAGAATGAGCAATCTTCAGCTCGCTGTCCCCCAATATCATTTCCTTTCCCTGTCCGTGAAATCTGATCGGATGTGTGAATATTGGGAGGACACCGGATCTGGAAATGCCGTCGTCGTTCCGGGGAACATCTCTGCACCTCGACGGGACATCTGGCTCGAAGTAATGAGACACGAAGGTCGATGCTTCCTCCGTCAGATAGGCATTGCACATAGAGGCCTCGACTTTCGCCTTGTTCTTGATGTTCAGCTTCAAATGCCTGAGATATCTGTTCATATAGTGAATATATGTTCAAATGCATATCGCTTAGACACATAAGAATGTCATGCACATAAAAAAGAGTACCTCTCGAAAGGATACATCCACCTGTACTGAACAGGACCACCAACACGTGCCTCGTATGGTAGATGAACTGGCAGGTGTTCCATTGAATCAAAGAAGGCCGGAGGGAATATAGTTTCCAGCTTGCATATGATCACTGGGATTTCGCCCTCCAGCCTTGACATATCATCCGCCCTGAGTCTCGTGGCTGTAAGACATCTGAAGAACTGACTCATCTCGGTAATTGCTTCCCATACATTGGTTGGAAGCAGCTCGCGGAATGCAATGGGCATCAACCGTTGCATGAACACGTGACAGTCGTGGCTCTTCATCCCGTGCAAACCGCGTTTATTCACGTCGATGTTCTTCGACAGGTTCGAAACATGGCCATCAGGAAATCTAGCCGTCCCTAGCCACGATAACAACGCACTGACCTGCTCCGCATTCAGCGTGTACGAGGACTTCGGCATGTATGATGTGCCAACGGGATGCAGCTCCGGTCGCATGTTGAGGTCGCGCATATCAAGTCGTGCCTTCGAATTGTCTTTTGTTTTTCCTGGCACATTCAGCACTGTATTGAAAATGTTGTCAAACACGTTCTTCTCAATATGCATGACATCCAGGTTATGTCGGATCATATTGCTCTTCCAGTACGGAAGCTCCCAGAATATGCTTCTCTTCTTCCACCCGATACAGTAACGAGCCAGGTCTTCGTTGTGACTGCCGTCCGGATCATCAGCGACCCCCACGAATCCACAACTGTCTATCTCCTGCAGCACCTCTGCACCCGTGAGGAGCTCGGGCTTTGTGTCCTTAACGACAATGCCAGGCATGAACGCCGTCACGTTCCTTCTGTACGAATGACGTCTGGGCAGGAACTTCCTATGGCTGTCGAACCAGCTTATCTTACGTCCATGTTTCAAGGACATCGTCTTCGCTTGCTTCATGCAGCAAGGGCAAGCGTATTTCCCCGCTGTGCTCCACCCCGACAACATAGAATAAGCCGGGAAGTCACTGATCGTCCACATCAGCGCGGCGCGTAGCTGGAAGTTTTGTTTAGTCGATACATCGAACGTCTCCACGCCAAACTCCCATAACCACTTCAGCTCCTGTATCAACGGCTGCAGGTATAGGTCGATCTTCTGTTTCGGATTCCTAGGACCTGGTGCGATCACAGTCAAGAACATGTAAGGCTTCTTCATGCACATCCAAGGCGGTAGATTGTACGGCGTCACGATTACAGGCCACGACGAATACTGCTCTCCCGACTGTCCAAACGGGTTGAACCCGTCGGTGCATAAACCCAACCTAACGTTCCTTGTCTCCGACGAAAAACCCGGATGCGTCGCATCGAACGTCCTCCAAGCTTCGCCGTCAGATGGATGGCACATCTCACCGTCTTTCGTGTAGTGCTCCGCGTGCCACCTCATCTGGCTAGCTGTGGCACCGGATGCGTATAGCCTCTGCAGTCTAGGGGCGAGAGGTAAATAGTAAAATTGTTTTCTTGGCACGTTCCGGTTTCTTTTGTTCGTTCTCCACCTGCTTGTCCCACAGACCCTGCACATGTCTTTATCCTCGTTGATGCCCCAGTATATGATGCACCCCTCTGAACAACAATCGATTTTCTGAACCGGCAGTCCCAACGCCTGCAGCTGTTTCTTCGTCGAATAAAAACTGTCGACCATTGTGTTCCCTTCAGGAAGAGATTCCCTCATCAGCTGACACATCCCATCGTACAATCTCTCCGTCATGCGGTGTTCCGTCTTCATGCTCGTCATCCGACCGATCATGGACATCTGTGTGTGACTACCGCAACCAGGATACAGCGGCGTGTTGGCGGCGTTCAGCATCTCAAAAAACTGTCTCGCCTGAGGGTTCGGATCTTCCTCCACGAATGTACGCGGCTGTTCATCCGGATCCTGCATTTGTAACAACTGCTCTCCGGTAAATGCGCCAGCGGCTGCGTCTGTCACCATCTGCATGTATGGGTTGTGAGATCCCTCGCCTATTTCTTCGGCATTAACCTGACCGGGTCCCCCTTCGACGTGTACAGTTGCAGATGTAGACGCCCCCTCATATTCGCCGTGACAGTACCATGTATGGTAATTGTGGACGAAACCTTGTTTCAATATGTGAACCCTCACGTCACCCGGATCCTTATATTTACGGTTCTTGCATTTCTTGCACGGACATCTAATCTGCGTTCCACTTTCATTACTCGTCGCAAAATCAATAAATTCTTCGAGACCTTCAACAAATCTAAAACACCACTCCCCGTTGTTTACTCTCTGGTACATCCACTTTCTATCGCTTCTCCTCGGATCCATTTTCTCGCTACACCTTGAAACTAACAGCAGCTATCTTTTTTCGTGTGTAGAAAAAATCAAAATTCCACACTTCTGTATTTTCGTTCAAAATTGATGATTGATGTGTTTGAAATGAGAGAAGAATGGGAGAAGAGAAGAAGAGAAGAAGAAATACAATGGTTTTATCGTTCCCAGTATAAGACAATACCGACGACTTAGCGACGAACGGCGACGAACAAGAAACACAAATCCCGGAGACAAACAAACACATATACCGACGACTTAGCGACGAACATCGACGAACAAGAAACACAAATCCCGGAGACAAACAAACACATATACCGACGACGTACCGACGACCAGCGACGAAACACGTCGTTTGATATGCAAAACGTCTCTTCATTCCGTACGACGTGTTTCGTCGCTAAGTCGTCGGTACGTCGTCGGTAAAAGACAGTCCGTCCAGTTCCCCATGCTTACAACTTACGATGTTTTGCGTCGCTAATTCGTCGCTATGTCGTCGCTGATTTCACTATATAAACAGTGGATCAGCGTGTGCCCACAACATATAAAACAACTATTTTATAATCCAAAATGGTTCGTACTAAAGCGCAAGCACGACGTGGTGGACGTGGTGGTAGGGCGGCAACACCGCCAACTGAAGTGCCTTCTTCTTCAACTGTTCCTCCCCCACCTCCTCCCCCACCAGAGACCTCTGATCGCCGGGATCGACAAATTGTCGAACTCCAAACAGAAGTACGAGATCTGTGGAAAATGTTAGATGAGGTGAAGGCCCATGTCACGGTTCAGGAAGAGCGTCTCGACTGCATAGATAAAAGGCAGATGCGGATTAAATCCAAATCTGCACAGTTGAGACGCCAACTGAAGGCGTGTGCGGAGAGTATAGCTTCTCTCTGTTCGGATGACGAACAGTGAGTGGCTACTCTTCGCTATTTAGCTTTTTTTAAATATTTCTTATTATATTTTGTAATTTTTAATTTTTAATTATATATTAATGAAGTTTGTTTTTTTAATATCGTATTTGTTTTCTTAATAATTATAACACGTGTTTAATCTCTTACGAATCCTGACGACGCACCTGTATACGCGAAATGTGGTTAAGAAAAATTTGTTCCGACTAATTCACCGACTAAACATCAACTATATACCGACGAAACCTAATACAACGACGAAAACCTACTAACTATATATATCTTCGACGAAACTTAATAGAACGACAAAAACCTATTAACCGTATCGTCGAAACCTAACTATATCTCCGACGAAACTTAATAGAACGACAAAAACCTACTAACCGTATCGACGAAAAAGGGAAAAACTAAATACGATGAGAAGAACGGGCTTGGCGGGTTTTTTTTTTGAATTTACCGACGAGACACCGACGAGACAGCGACGGAAAACGTCTCTTCACTTTATTCGACGCGTTTCGTCGCTATTCCGTCGCCAAGTTGTCGCTATTCGGCAGTCAGTTCAGTTCCCAACGGGTGCATCGTACGATAAACTTACGTCGCTAATTCGTCGCTACGTCGTCGCTATAACATCCGAAAGGTCATCACTGCACATTCACTGCACACACTGCACATTCACTGCACATTCCCAACGGTTGACAAATGCGTCGCTATGTCGTCGCTATGTCGTCGCTCATTTCACTATTTATACCCCAAACATCCGCTATATACATACACACATAGAACGTTATAAATAATCAAAATATGCCGCGTCGTTTTAAAAGAACCCCAAGGCGTGGTGGACGGGCAAACAGTGCCCCTCCAGAAGGGCCTCCTCCTCAACCACCATCGGTTGAGCGAGAGGGTTCTGTATCTGTCTATGGCCCACCGCCGCATCAGGATGATCAAGAACAAATGCCGGTGCAGGACGCCGACTTCCGTATGCTGATGGCAAACATGCATCAGCAGTCGCGGCAACTGCACTACATGACTAGAAGGCTGCGGAAGATGAAATTTAGATACTACAAGCTCAAGCGCCTTCTCAAAGAGTTTGCGGAGAATGTCGCGGCCACTCTTTCGTCCGATGACGAAGAGTGAACGGCCCATCTCCGCATCTCTTTTTAGATTTTTTTTTTATTTTCGTTTCATAATGTAACTTCTTATTATTAAATGAATGAGTATTTTTCCCAATTACCGCTTTCTTTTTCCTTAATCAATACACGTGTTTGATTCTCGATGTATCTGCGACGACACAACAACAAACCGAATTACCAACGGAAAGTAATTCAAAACATTTGCCACATACGGGTTTCATTGACAAAAAAACGACGATACACAACTCCAAGAACTTAGTGGACGACGAATTTGTTTTATACATTTTAGCGACACAATTGCGACGACATAGCGACGAACCGTTACAAACTAAATACCGACGAATAAAAACACTCAGAATAGCGACGAAACACGCAGAATAGCGACGGGACACCGACGTAATTCACCTGACTGACTATTTTTCTTTTAGCGACAACAAATTTCATCGTACTTTCGTCGCAATTAGCGACCACATTATTTTTGTCGCAATCTCGTCGCTATTACCGACGAAACAACGACTAATCGTTGTTCGTCGGTGATTTTTTCGTCGCCAAAACACAATTTTTTTGTGGTGAAAGTGACAGCAAATATTAGCTAGGCTCCAACCAAACCTCCTAACTTAACCCTTTACTTTTTTATTTTTCTTTTTTTAATGACGGAAGCTGGTATAGTATTTCACATATTAAACAAAAGAATGGTAGGAACGAACCATGCAGAAGTATATAATACATAAATGTTAATGCAATCAAAGACACACTTTTTTTGACTTTGGAATATAATGGAACAAAGGAAAATGAGTCACTAAATTGACTGTGTATCTTACATTGTGAAGTAACAGTTGATCGTTATAATTTGACGCAATTTTCGTATACCCGACCCCCACATACCCGACCACGGACGGAAGCCTCGAAGACAATGGAGTAACGTTCTTGTTGTTGTATTAAATGTTATGTTTGGTACGATCGTTTCATAAAGATTGTACCAAGTGTTATGTAAGTTGACATTGTAAGTTGATCCATATTTAAAGATGTCGCAACTATCACGCGCTTAATTATTTCAATTAAAAGGATTATACTCAGCCAGCATTTCACTAATACAATGGTCACCTTTTAACTTTTCTGATCATGTTAGTTTGGTCTGTAGATATTTGTTCCTTCCTGCCAACTCATTCATATCCCATTTAAATGATATACGACTATGTTATGAAAAGAATACCACATGTGTAAGGTGTTAAGCGAACCGAACAGTTCGCAAATTGATCGAGTTTGATTTCTATTTGATTCAAATTCGTTCGTTAATTTTACTTAAACGAGCCGAGTTTGAATGTCTAATTAGGTTCGTTTACTAAAACGAACCAAATTGTTCGCAAACTGTTCGACTTGTTTAAAGAGTTAAGTGTTATCGAGCCGAACTCAAATAAATTTGAAGTTCGTTCCAGTAAACAAACCATGCCAAACAGTTAGTTTAGCTAAACGAATCCGAATTTGAAAACCTCATATTATGTGACTCGGCTCGGTTCGTTGACACCCATACACGTGTCATATGTTAAGGTTTTTGGATCATATATATTCATAATTCCTAAATTTCTAAGACTAGCTAGACGCCTTTCAGTTCACTCCACAAACAAAAACGAAAAAAAAAAAGGACTCGACACCTTTGACGGACTGATTGTTAAGGTGAGAAGAGTCGAGGGGTACTTTGATGTAATGACAATTGTCGATTAGAATTAGATCTAACAGTGTGTTTCGAAAGGGAGTAAGCTCTTTTGTGAGAGTTCAGAAGAAAGATTTGTTGACTGACTTCAAACAATATACACAACAACAACATTATCACATTTTTTTAGAAGCTCTCGTATATGACGGGTATAGAGGATAAGATATACGCAACTATACCAATTTGTTATAAACACAAAAGCTGTTTCCTGATGACACATAACGAAAATTGCGTCAAATTGTGTCGATCAAATTATAAAACAAACTCTTTCTTTTATTCTATTAGGTTATGAAATCAAATTTATAAAAGAAGCCATTTTTGGAATATAGACGAGTGAAAGTTCTCCATCAAGAATTTTATACGATGATCAAAAATGTATTCATTTGTGTTATCTTTTAAAAAGAAGCCCTCTGTTGTTAAATAAGAAAACCTGTGTAAATGAAAGATCGAATCACCAACAATATATATATATATGTGTGTGTGTGTATATATATATATATATATATATATATATATATATATATATATATATATATATATATATATATATACCGACACTTTATCAATGCATATTGCACTTGTGTGATCTCTAATTACCATATAAGACAGCTATGCAAACAGATCGAAGATTTCGGATGAATCAAGCAAGAAATAAGACTATGCAACATGATTAGTAGTGGTAGTGGAGTATGATTTTCTATCAACATATGATGCGTTCCTATCACCGCCACAACTATTCGCATCCAACTACTTGATATCAGTGGATACCCAGTTGACCTCTGAGGCAGCCAGAATTGTTGCCAGTGCAAAGTTGGACTTTTTTTTTTATGTAACTAAGTCGAGAAAATTACATTAAAAAAAAAAGTGAAGAAAATCACAAAATTTATGTGTGTGTGTGTGTATATATTGTTTAAGAACTATTTAGGTTTTAAAAGCATTCATGTTTTAACTATGAGCTAATTGTAAAATATATCGAATCATTGGACTACTCGACCTGTAAGCTTAGTTGGGTTTTAAAAGATTAAACAGATATTTTTTGAATCTGTATAAACGCAGAAGTATACTGTATCGGCAAGCACTTTAAAATGTCGCGAAGAAAAGGAAAAGCATATGACTTCGCTATAAATTGAGAAGGGGAATGAACGGAGTGGATTACGGACGCATCACATGGTGGAGAAGTTTACAAACGCGGAATTGTCTAACGTTCCTACATATCCTTCCATAATTATTTCTCCCACACGGCATCTAATCTTAGTGAATCACAGAATCAATTTTTAAAACCGTTTTACAATATTACTAAAAAATACATTCAGGTATTCAAAACATTTTAAGCACGAATTGTAGAGTTCACAATCCTTTCAGTCAATGTGATGATGATTTGAATCCAATCAGCTTTTAAAAGCTAATGATAATAACAATGTCGTCTTCGTAGTAAGGCTTTACCTTGAGCTTCTATCTGTGACACATTCAGTTTACCTATCAACTGTGACAAGACGTCTCTGCATAATTCAGACATGTTTGTCCGTCAGTTTCTGAAATAAGCAACGACTTGCCCGTAAAAAAAAGACAGACCATTATTAAAGTAATTTGCAAGAAAAAGCCTCATAATGGACCGGGTAATGTAGGGTTAGGATCCTATCATTTCAAATCTCTCACCACATATCTCACCGCGCGACACGTGGCAGCAGAGGTGGGTGGTGAGAATAGATGCGGGTCACCTTCATCTAGCATCACCCTCTGCTGCCACGTGTCTGCGTGGTGACGCATGTGGTGAGGGAAAAGTGAGTGATGATCCCCTAATTGTAATGTTGAAATCAGCGCATTTCATTTGGACCGTATTATATAATCACCTACAAAACACTAGATTTACCGGACAAAAAGACCACTCACCTCTCTAATTGGGCCTGGAATTCTCATGGGCCCATCCGATGTCTAAAGGTTTTTGGTGCAGTCCAAAACTTAGGCCCGCCGAAAATACTGAGAGGTACTTGACGTGAGGACACATTCTCCTGTGTCCCATGTCATTTGTATACCTAGAATTACAAGTAGAAAAGGGATTATAAAGCCATATACGGCAACTCCAATTTGGGTTGTAATCTCCTCACCTCCACTTTTCTGACCACACGACACGTGGCAGCAAGGAAGGGTGGTGAGGCTAGATGAAGGTCACCTACATCTAGCATCACTATCCTTCCTTGCTACCACGTGTTGCGCGGTCACGTGTCAACACACCCCCTTGCAGTGAGGGGATCCTATCTCCTCCAATTTACAGCATCTATGCTTGGGTGGCGGCAGACGGAAGACGATGAGTCATTCATGTGGTGGAGGGTTTGCCCGACTGCTGGTGGACGGTGGTGACTTGTTTACCTCCCGCCCTCTCTTTTACTCGTTGGTAGTTTTTGATGAAATATCACTATGTAGATGGCTGCACATTATATTTTGATACCACACAGGTAGGGTGAGAATGGCTAGGAGCGCGAGACAACTTTCTCTAAGAAACTTGACTAAATTATCGAACGATGTCTTAGAACCCGAACCCACGGATTTTTTTTAGCTTAAACAGGATTTTTAAGAAAGGGAAATAAGGGAAAATTAAAAACTTTCGGTTTTTTTAGAGTTATATACGTAAAATGAGAAAAAGAATTTCGTTTTGTTTGTCTAGTTCTAAAATAGAATAGGTTCAATCCTAGTCTATTCTCTGCTGGTTCCAGGAATGTTAATGTTGGACGTGCATCACTCTGAAGATGGCACCTAAATGCAGCAGAAGTTCAGAAAGAGGGAAATTAAAGACTAAAGGGCCCAGGATCCATAAAAAGGAAAATGGAAAGTCGGGAAAACAATATACCGTTGATGGCTCATTTATACATTTACACAATATATCTATGAAGGGAAATAAATCTTCCAAATATCAACCTTTGGTGGAAATAGACTTCTATAATAAATCCGCGAGGTGGGAAGAGAATAAATCACTATTCTAATGAACTTATAAAGTGAGAGGAACCTAATACATCGAAGTATTTGAAACTAATATTTTTGGTCTTACCTACTTGAGTTGTAGCTACAAAAGGACAAATTTTCATCAATAAGAGCGGATAAATATTCATCTATTTGAAGGTTCAAATTCAGAGTGGCTACTTGTCCTCTTGCTCGCTCAAAATATATAGCTTCTTTCTCTTTCTACTGAGATTGTTCGGATTAAGACTCTTACCGTTATAGATTGATATGCTGACAAATACCTTTACAAGATGGGTCCAGAACCCATCCAACCCAGCAGGTCAGGGGCTGGCCGGAGAGTTGTCAAGGGAACAAATCTTAGAAAGGACGATAGCCAAGTTCAAACAAAATCTGAGACTTATACTGGAGCTGCCGTTTTAGCTGAAGAAAATCAACATAAATTAAAGTAAGATGAGTTAGATGAGAAAGTATTCGTAAGCCTTTCTCATTGTCAGTAAACTAAGCTATCCATCTATCTAATATTGCAGGGATAAGTCCCTGCAGCATATCACAAGTCAAACATATTATCTTATGGTCAACCTTCAGATGGCTTCTTCAGAATTTAAAAAAAAAATAAAATATGATCCTGTATAGCAAGATGAATTGACACCTTCGACTTTGGCCATTTGTTGCGTGTCCGTTCAATCATCAAGTAGCATATATAGGAACAAGTAACAGGTTAGCCGGTTAAACACGACACGAAGGCAGGACAATTAAAAAATGTCATATGATATGTTGTTTGTTATTATTATTGTTATTATACTCATTATTATTTGTCAGAATCCAACGTATATATGATTGAAGTTGAATTTCATTTTTGTATTCTCCATTCTGCCTTAACAAAAAGCAAAACCATTGAATAGAATCAAATCATGTATAGTTGTCTTCATGATATAGATCAATTTAAACCATAGTATCTGATATAACTGTGTTAAGGGTTGTTGATCTAATTTGTATTGTATGCTTTGTATAAGTTGTCTAGGGAAAACTTTACTGATATAGAAAGCCATTGAGTTTTTGATTTACATATTCTACGAATTTTTTTTTCATTGAAAGAGTAAAAAAACTTCAGAATTATGGTATAACTTTTTGGATTGGAAAAGGTCTCCACTCTCCATCACACAAGAAAATAATAAATAAAAAATTTGACAGCCTCTTTGTTTCGTGGCCAGTGGCCTAATTGCCTAAATCGCGTTTTGATCTACAAGAAGCCGTTTCTTGGCTGGTAGTGAGTTGTTACAGCCTAAGCAAACAGTGGATTTTTTGTTTTTTCTTTTCCAAGAATGATATAACAAAATCTATGTAATTTTTTCCATGTACGCATTTTTACTCTAATCTACAATATTAACTTAGTAAGGGTTTTAAATTTCTCACATTTAAGTGACTGTTTGCATCTATGCTTATATACACCCTTACATTCATCATATGGTTTTAATTATCATTTAGAGTTTGGCAATCCTTTTTCTTTTTGTAGTCATATTACATTTGGGAATAAGAAACTTGGAGCCTGAGTCTTCAAGAACTACACTTCTATTTAAAAGGCAATCATCATGGATTGTGAGAGTATGTCAAACAACATATGAAGAGATCCTCTCTTAAACTACTCTTTCCAAACCCTTCTCTTTTAAACAAAGTTATACTATTTAGCGTGTACCATACTACAACAACACATACGCAGTATGTTACGTCCATATATATTACATATTGGTCTACATGTATTTTTTTAAAATAATTTTTTAGAGGGAGCAACTTTAGGAGAAGATTTCTTGACCCCATAAATATTGTGCATACATAAGGGTGTTAATAAACCGAGGCGAGCGAAATACTATATTTTTTATTCATTTGGCTAAACGAACTGTTCGGTTTGGCTCGTTTGCTATTACAAGCTTTAAAATTTATTTGAATTCAGCTCGAAAATACTATAACTCTTTAAGTCGAACAGTTCCGTTCTTTTTAATAAAGAATCTAATTAGGTATTTAAACTTGATACGTTTAAAAAAAATTAACGAACGAATTCGAATCAAATACGAATTGAACTCAAACTGTTTGCAAATTGTCGGTTCGTTTAACACCCAGAACATACATCATATAGCGGTGAGTCGGTGACCACAACTGCCGTCCTGGAAAAAGGAAAAAAAAAAAGAAATTTTGTTAAGTCACAGCTAACAACTAACTACTGGAAATATACCTGTAAATTGATAAAATATAATATAAATATCAACCACCAGCGTGCAATCATAGAAACTCCAAGTGGAGCAAAGCTTTCTTTGCAGAGACGACAATGACTGACACTCCCGGCAGAGCACGCGCGGACTATGATTACCTCGTCAAGCTCCTCCTCATCGGTGACAGCGGTAATCTTCCGTTCTTCCTTATTGTTCTTATTCTATTCATCAAATAAGAAGTTACTTTCGCTCCATGAATGATCACAACCAATACAATGAGTAATTATGTTCGGATTCAATAAATTTGCTCCTGGTTGTATAAAATATTACATACAATATTGATTTTAATCTTTCCAGTCTGCAATTGTTTACGAATGTTCTCTTTTTTGGTAGGAGAAGCATGAGAGAGGGAGGGGGAGAGAGGCGGGGGGGGGGGGGGGAGAGAGATAAGTTTGTATTGAGGAATATGTAGTCCAAAAATCATTTCGATAATCGTATAACTAAATATACATTTATTAGGGCAAGGTGAATGTGTATGTACCTTTTTTTTAGCATTTAGTGCTATGATGATGATGATGACGACTTTGTCAAGCCAGTAGTCTTGAGCGAAATATGGAGGTTGGAATTGACCATATTGATGAAGTTTCTTACTTCAGAGGATTTGTTTGGTGGTGTTTCTTTTTGCAGGAGTTGGCAAGAGTTGTGTTTTACTACGATTTTCTGAGGATTCATTCACAACCAGTTTTATCACCACAATTGGGTATACAATTTGGTTATTCTTTTAGGTTTGACTACATTTTAGCATGTCTCTTATGATTTGTCTGACAATTGATGTTTCTCTCAGCATAGATTTCAAGATTAGGACAATCGAGCTTGAGGGGAAGCGTGTCAAGCTGCAGATATGGGATACTGCTGGTCAAGAACGTTTCAAGACAATCACGACAGGTAGTCACTTCCTGGCTTTAGGTTTTCTTTTTCTCTTGCCAGCACTTGTTCCTTGGTTAAGAGTTAGGACGTGGCCAGGTAGATATATGTGTGTTCTTGCTTATGTGTTTTGTAATGTTCTTGTACTTTAAAACGTGGCGCATAGGACTGGATGACCGATGACCTTTATCGCGAATGTGTACCAAAGTCGATGTATGTTGGTCACTTAATGTGGCTGACAAGCAGTCCGTAATCGATTTTTTTTTTCATCCAAGTAGCATGATACTAGGGTGTTCTACTGATGCTAGGCCTGATGCTAGGCCGAATGCGTAGTTTGCAGAGCGCCCAGGGCATATTCCAGTTGATATTCGGGTTGGGATTTGGTCCAAGAGGTCAAGAGTTCGATTCCATAGACACGCACAGTGTGGGTGTTCTACCGCTGCTAGGCAGAAGACCTGGTTTGAGGGACACTTTGTATGAGTCACTGTGTAATTCCTGATCCAACCTAGGATGGTGCCGCCCTCCTAATTTGCATCTTTCACAATGTTCTTTGGGACTGGGTCAGTGGAGGCCCGGTGCGAAAGATTTCGCCTTTGCTCCAAGCATGATACTGGAAAAAGTTCTCCTGAAACTCAATGTTGCGTGGATATTAATGCTCTGTCTTTATTGTAGCTTACTATAGAGGAGCGATGGGAATATTGCTGGTCTATGACGTGACAGATGAATCTTCATTCAGCAGTACTTTTCTTCCTTCTTCAAGACTATTATCTATCTTTAGAAATTGGAAACACAGCTTTGACATCTTGATCTCAGTTTTATTTCTTTGTAGACATCAGAAACTGGATAAGGAATATAGAGCAACATGCAACTGATAACGTGAACAGGATTCTTGTTGGCAACAAATGTGATATGGATGAGAGCAAAAGGGTAACATTGATGAAATTCAGATAGAAACATTACATTCACTTTTGGGGCCATATAGAGCAAATATATTCCTAAACTATGACTGTATATGATAGGCTATACCAACATCCCGAGGCCAAGCATTGGCAGATGAATATGGCTTGAAGTTTTTTGAGACGGTGAGTCAACCAAACCCCATTTATACATGATTCACCAAAGATTTTTATGGTTACATGAAATATAGCTGTAGGATATTTACATTGTCACTTCCCATATGCTGCAAAAGGATTTATGCATACAGCCTGACTTGCGCTTGTTGCGAGACTCAATCCTATGTGGCGCGAGTTGACGACAGCCATGCCTGGTAATCCTATACTAGCTGTTTGATCATAATGAACAAAACTCCTTCTCTGCGCCAGAGTGCAAAAACAGGTCATAATGTGGAGCAAGTATTCTTTTCCATTACTAGAGACATAAAGCAAAGGCTTGCTGATACTGAAGCTAAAGCAGAGGTAGAATTCGCACTTCCGACCTTTCGAATGAAGTTAATGTTGTTTACTGCCCTGTTCCTAAATATGCTCTTATTTGCAGCCTTCAACGATCAAAATCAGTAAACCGGACCCGGTTAAGGCGACGCCTACTGTTGCTGCTCCAGGGAGATCAGCTTGCTGCAGCACATAAGCTTTTGCTGGAACTAAAAGGTTTGCATAATTTGCACATGAATGACGTTAAGTCCTGAAAGATGTTCTTGAAATTCCTGAGGTTCCCATTAAGTTTTCATCTCATTGTGTTCTATCCAGCTGTTAACAGGGCTGGTAAATTACATGGTATATAAACCCTGGATTTCAGCCTGCCACAAATAATGAAGCACTTTTCACTCTTTCACTTACTAAGTGATTTAATATTCTGTAATGATGGATACCTCAGGCATTCCCATTAGACTTCTAGCTTAAATTTAAGATAATTTCCCAGGAGAATAATGCCAATTAATAGAACTAAATTGAGAGTTCAATGAGAAGAAGCATTTAATCTTGAAATTCAGTATCCTGCCTTCCAGACACTAGCCCAGTCAAAGCTACTGAATAATTCATTACAGCTTAAAGTCAAAGGACAAAATTCTTTGGTCGAAGGTTTGAATAGTGACTGGATAAGATAGAATACAAGTAACATTGGCTCACTGGAACTGAAGGTCACAAGTACAACAATTAGCAAACTGGCCGATTTCTTTGTTGAAGAATGAATATCTTGATGATCTTATAACTTGTCTGAAAAAAATTGAAAAGTTAATTTATACTTTGAAAATGACAAATGTTTGAAAAATAAAGATAGTGTGATCGATTTTTACATAGATTTTTAAAAAACAAAGATCAATGTATACACCGATCGATCTATGTACATCGATCTCTAAAAACACACGTCAATCGATCTATATATAAAAAATGCAAGATTAGAAGTATACTGTCCAGCGTCGATCTTTAAAGCATAAAAATTCGATCAATTGACGTCAGTCTTGTTCAAAATTTTTAAAAAAAATTATCGAACGTCAATCTATAAAGCAAAAAACATCGATTGATCGACGTTACTCAATGTTAAAAATTGAAAATACTGTCCAACGTCGATCTCTAAAATAGAAAATATCATTCGATCGATGTGACGTAAATTTCTAAACAAACATACATCGTTCAAAAGGTCAAATAAAATTTGTGATTTTGATAGCTTTGTTTTACTAAGTCCTAGTATACTGCTTCCTCCTAAATTGAACGACAACGGTCTGAAATTCACATTTCTCAAGAACACACTAGAAGCGGGTTGAATAGTGTGTTCACTAAGTATGGATATTTTTCGAATATTTTTTCCAATGATGAGAACAAACCCATACTTGAGTGTGTTATTTAAAAAGAATAAACTTGCAGCATAAAGAACACCAAATATACAGATGTTCAAGTCGAAGACTCTACTCCTCTACCTTCTTACTTTTCACAAGAAAGATTTTTGAACAAGATGATTGTTATTTCTCTTGGGGGAAATAACAAGCAAAGATAAAACACAAGAAGATGAACTAGGCCAACACACCTACACTTTGAACCCAAAAAAACCAACTACCTTGAAGTCCAGCCTCAAAAGATATATATATATATATTAATATATATATATATATATATATATATATATATATATATATGTATGTATGCATGTATATATATGTATATGTGTGTGTTTATGTATATATATGTGTGTGTATGTGTATATCGAAAAATGTGTAGACTATATATGTGTGTGTGTCTGTGTATATATATGTATGTATATATGTATATATAATCCTTCATTATGTTCCCATATTGATACTCTGACAATTTTGCACATGTACCACTTACTCTTTTGATAAAGTCGATGAGACTTGCTCTAAGAGTTAAATTGAGATGTCACACTTATCTCTTTAACTTTTCTACTAAAGTCAATGAGTCTTCCTCTAGTAGTCAATGTAAGACATCCAAAAGTAGAAATATTGGATTCATTTCCCGGTATTGTCCCCTTCTATAGTGATAAATGTCCACTTTAATAATAACATATAGTTAAAAAAATACTTACTTGAAAAATAAAAACTCTGTAGATGACGAGTGTAACAAATTATTCAGTTTAACCATTACATTACTTTGAACCCAGGGTTTACACATGTCGATATTATTTTCTTAGTTGTTAATATAATATTGAATCATGATCAAGTATTATCTCTTTAACTAAATTCATTTATCAATATAATCTTAACTAAATTAAAAAAATAACATGTTATGCCAATGAGTTTTAAACCAACTTGTTTAAGAAACACACCAAAGATCAATTGAAGAATGCCTTTTTTTTTAAAAGATAAGATCAGTAAAATGAGGAAATCCAGTGGTTGTTTAGGTTTATCATATTAAACTGAGATGCTAATATGGTTTTGAAGGTGACATGAAATTATCCAAATCCAATATTTGGGAGCATAAGACGAAAATTATCTACTGAATTATTAATAAAGTATGGATTCTATGCGGATTTGTGTCACGCACTTAACTGCAAGCGATGGCTTTACACAACAGACAATGTATTTTTGGAGGTCAATATCTTTACTCACGTGAATCTTCACCTTAATCTCAAAGAGTTTCGTGTAAGATAAAATCAAGAGTGAAACGATTCCAAATTATAATTATAATCACTAAATCATTTTTATAGTAACCTACAAAAAAAAGGACAATGATAAATGGATGTAGCAAAAAAATTATTCTGATTCAGAAGATTGTGTCAGCCATTTTTACCTTATTGTCATTTACTAAATATTCAGACTGATGAGAAGATTACATGAAAAATATTAGGTCCATAACAATTATCTGTGGATAAATAAAGTATTTGGAAATTTTGGATTTTTTTTATTTGACTTATACCAACTCACAATACTCACTAAAATAATAAAGATGAATTTACGAAATAATGAATAAGAGACACACAATTTAGATCTCCTTGGTTTTACTCCAATACAATTTTGTTTTCACAAATGGATTTTGAACAATGACTATCTTACTACCTTCAACAGGGAACAAAAATTACTACAATTACTACTACTACTACTGTCACAACAACAATTTTTGCAATATCAACTGCTACAACTATTGCAACACCTCCTACAACAACTACAAGCAAGACTCTTAGAGTTTTTTACACTTGCATCGTCATAACTTCTACAAAGTTCTACCAAAGAAGTTTCATCAAATGGTTTTTAAGAGAAGGAGTGAAATAGCACTTTCGAAATAAATCTAAATCACAAGAAATATATCAAATATGTTTAATTCCTCTTGTATTATACTTCAATACTTCCACAATACAACGATGAAAACAAGTACTTAGAGCTTAATGTGCTTTAAACACTTCTGCGTTTGAGAGCTTTTGAAGTGAAGATAAGATAGAGATTGGAGATGTTGAAAATGTGTAATTGCATCTTATATGCTTATTCTATATAGAGAGGGGATCATTTTCGTTTTGAAGCCTCCCGTAACGTCTCACGCTCCATTAATTCTTTTAGAGAAGTCCAACTTGCCTTCAACCACTTTACATTTCAAGTTGTTGAATCATCGTCACTCTAAAAGAGCTTATGTATGTGTATAATAGTAGAAACAATATTAGAGACGTTGGTAATAAAAACGTTCAATCAATTTGGAAAAGATTTGAGAAAGAAAACACTTTAAACCCACAATAGATTTGTTTGCAATGTCTATGAAAATTTGAACTAAGGATGGCATTGATCAATCGACGTCTGTTAGTTTAAAGATCTATTTATGCATCGATCGATTGATGCCACTTTCTATATTTTGTATAATTTTTAGTTTTTTGATATCGATCGCTCTCAGAGATTGATGTTGAATAGTATACTCCTAATTTTGCACATTTCATATACAGATCGATCGACGTCTTTATTTTAAAAATCGATGTATACGTCGATCAACCGACATATCTATTTAGAGATTGATGTTGGATTTTCAATTAAACATAAATCTATTAACCTAGAGATATACATTGGATAGCGTGCTTCTAGTTCTGGGCAAAACTTACATAGATCGATTGATGTCTATATTTTAGAGATCTATGTATATGTAAATTGATCGACGTATATATTGATAGCTGTTTATATATCTGTGTCATATGCTTTTTAAACCTTTGTCATTGCTCAAGTTTAAGCTAATATTTTCTATTTTTCCGAACATATTTATTTTATCAAAACGTTCATTCTTCAACAACAAATACCGAACTAGATTCAGTGACGCAGGGAAGAGAAGGGGGCATGGTGATGCCACCAATAGGGGGCTGACACGTAGGCCCTGTGAAAAGCAAAAAAAACTGCGACAGTTTGACTCGTGTCCTCTTTATTGGTCCCGTCACCGCGTCCCTCCCCTTTCCCACGTCATCGAAACTTTACTCAACAAATACACCAACATCAAAATGTGAAGTTATTAAAAGTAACTTATCTTGATGCTAATGATGCCGCATTTATAATCGTTATGGATAAGTATGACTAATATTGGTGGCAATGATGTCACGTGCAAAATAGTCATGGGAAAAGATGTGCCACAAAATACGTATGTGGTCCTATGAAGTCTCCGAATAACGACTAACCCGTTGCATTTTTTACTTGATATTTGCTCTTCTACATTTATTTATATTTAATTGCTACATTTATTTATATTTAATTGGACAAATAGTTATTCACTAGTCAATATAAAATCTGTACTTAAGGATGCAATAACATTCTATTATATCATCATTCAACTGATTGTAGAAATCATCGATTTATTTTTCTGTTCTAAATCACAAGGAATTCGTCGATGGAGTCTCATTTCCTATCCTTTTTCTTTATGGGTCTCTTTCTCACTGGTAAGTTATTACGCTGAAATTCACTCCGGCATTTCTCTCCTGTGCGATTTATCCTTCAATGCATAATTTAGCTGCACAAATGATATATTCTACTCTCTAATAAGAAATTTGTTGGGAAATTGTTTCCCCTCCTTCATTGAATACTTTGCCCTTTTTATCAATCAATCATACCCAGTATATCCCAACGGCAGCAAAAACCATCGTTAGGATCTCGAGAAGATGAGCGACAAGCAGACAATAACTCTATCTCAAAGAATAGAGAGTTTGATTTCAATGAGTCCACAGCTTTATATGTATATACATAAATGAAACAATAATAGTGGTACAGTGTGATAGTGTAACATCAAAATTTTCACTAATGTGGTTTAACAAAAATTTGTTTTGAAAAATATGCTATAATTTTCATCAACAAAACGTAGAGAACCTATACTTTTCTCGGCCTTTTGGCTAAGATCAAGTGTAGTATATGTTCTTATCAGTTTAATATCTGATACGTGTGCTTATGGTAGACACGATATTAACTCAATTTTTTTTGGGGAAAGGGCCTGAACGGTAGCTTGCTGCCTGGGCTCTAGAGCGACGCCATAGCGTTGCACTAAATCCTTTGCCTGGCGCACCCCTCCTAAAAAAACGTAGAGAACCTATATATTGTCAAGATTTTTATGAATCATTCTTATCATTAGAAAGATATCTCATTATAATATTTTCACCTCAAATCACTCATATATTGTAAAAACGTTTTACAAAAAGCATACACACGTAATGTGTGCGGAATTTTCACAATACACATTCAAGTGTGTATTTTATAGCGTATTTTTACACGTACTTTTACCTTTGAAGATGCGTCGAATAAGAAAATACTTGGGATCTTTTCTCTTTAGTGTCTTATATGTTTATGGTAGGTTTTTTACTTGGGACCCATTGTGGGTGAGCTGACATAAATAGATCATGATTTTCTGACGTGTGCATATTTATTATACAAATGTGACACATCATTTTTTAACATTTTTATTTTTTTTAATGCTACTGCATTCATATTTTAAGCATATTTTCTTTTCTTCATTTTGACAAATTTCCCTTTTTTTTTTTTTTTGT